>JASAMX010018365.1:0-15020 GCA_030248175.1 Microlaimidae sp. YZB2_3 | reverse complement strand
TAGTACGCGCTTATAACCAAAAGTTGTGTTTGAGCTGTAGAACAAAGTGGAATGAAAAAATTTTTTAATTGCAAAAAGGACAAGACGAATTAAAAAACAACACGAGAACTAACACAATAACGGGTAAGTAGATAAACAGTAGAAAAAGCCACAGAAATGCATAAGACTTTAGAGAAATAACATGACATAAATCGAATACAGTATTACAACTATACGAAGTTCTAGAAAGGCTAAAGAAGGGATAGAAGAAAAACGTAAAAAGTAAAATGTGGAAAAAGTATAAAAAGAGTAAAAAAATATACTTTTTTAAAAAAATTGTAAAAATACTAGGTGGAAACTAAAGAAAAGAAAGATAATTTCTTATAAAATAAAAAAATCTAAATTTTAAAAAAGGAAAAGGTTTGATAACTGCAAAACTGTGTAAAATTTTGTAGTAAATTGAGCGTTGTTAGAATTGTTGGTGCTAATAGTTAGCCGTTGACTAGATGTTGAAGCACCCGCAACGACAGTAGCATATTTAGATTTTTGATTAGCCGTTAAGTGAGTAGGAGGGTTAGGTCATTCGATAGTTAGGGTTGATAGTCATTCGATGCTAAATACTTTAACGTGACCAAAATAGCCGTTTCTTTCGACCCCGGACGCCCACGATTATCAATATTATCCGCTATTTTATCATCTAACGTGTCGCACAGAAAATTTACGCCATTTTTCATAAAACGGAAGTATTTATACATTTTTCTATCACTAAACTCTTCCATAGGGTCAAGAATTTCCCTATACTTCTTTTTGTGTAACGGAAAATTCATAAACGCTGCCATTAAAACCAATTTAAGAAAAAAGTGCCGGTGTCGCGGGATATCTTTTCCCCCTTCTTTCCCCCCCCCCCGGGAAGATCTATCCCGGTAAAAAGCTGGGATAGTTTTTCCCCCCGGAAAAACCATCCCGCTAAAACACCGGTTAATTCTTTCCCCCCGCGGTAAATTTTTTCCCCCGGAAAGACTATCCCGGTTAAAAACCGGGATATTCATTCCCCCCTCTTTTTTATATTGTTGTTCGTTTTTTATGAGTTTTAGCTTGGTTTTAAGGTTTTGCTTAGGCTGCTTAGGGAAACAGGTTTAAAATGGTTAAGGTAGTTCATGGGTTTTATTTCAATAATTTTAAGAATTTATGAAAGTATCATGATAACAAAATAATCATTTTAATTTAATGACGTGTTTTTGAAGAATGCGCAGAAATAATATTATAAACTTTATGCAAATCGTGAGTAAAAATGTTTTAATGGAATTTATTACACAAAAATTGGTATTTGAGCTAATAAAGGTACAGCTATTCAAATTATTTTTAAAAATTCTAAGTTTATATGATTTTAAAATTAAAAAGCATGGGGGAAAATCTATCCCGGTATATTCTTTCCCCCGGGAAAAGAATTTACCGAGGGGGGAAAGAATATATACCGGGATAGTTTTTCCGGGGGGAAAAACTATCCCGGGATAGTTTTTCCGGAGGGAAAATTTTTAGGGGGATTCGGGGCAAGCCGGGGCCCCGGTCGATCCCTAGTCGTACCATAATTTTGAGCCAGTTTTTAATGAAATCTCTACTAACACTTCTTTCTATTTTTTATTTTAACAATTTTAGCAATAAAACGAAATTAAAAAACTTCAATAGTAGGGATTTCGCTGAAAGTTTTTGTGAGCATGTACATTTGGTGTATCTAACTTGAGTTAAATTTTTATTCCGTAATATTAACTCTGGTTTTGTTAAATTGGAACAGTCCACCACAAATGTTAAGGATACCAAACTGACCGGAAAAAAATACCCTTTCTTTTCTCCCAACCATAGGTGGGCGGTCTCCCGCATTTTTTTGGGGTACACCTTAAATACCCTATTTTTAGCGTTTTTAGTACTGGGACCCCCCAAATTTTAGGGGGGTGTCAGGGGTACCCCCAAATTTTAGGGGGGGGGGTGTCGGTTATAGTCGGGATTTTTGGAGGGGGTATACGTATAACCCCCTACCCACCTATGCTCTCAACATATAGTTTGCTTCTGTCCGTCACGTAGGGCACAAGTTATACACAAAAACTGACAGGGTATCCCAACTGTATCGTTCCACCTTAAGTGAAGTTACTATGAATTTTAAAGACAATTTTTTTAAAATTTTTTCATGCTGTCGCAAGATTTGTAATGTTACACCTTTTTAAACCTAAAATTTTTCAATATTAACTTAAAAAACAATGCAAATAACAGCAAAAATCACTTTATTATTAAGCGCGAACGTATTTTGAAAATTTGAGTACAACCCCCTTTCGAAAATTTTGTATGGAGTGCAACCCCCCTTTCCGAAATTCTGGCTATGCCCCTGGGCTGTTCTGGTGAATATTTTGTCGTGGAATATAAATAACTTGGTGATGTGGATATATTTTTAGTTATATCTCTTTATAACTTTTTTTTCCTTTGTTATGTTAGTGAAACCTGAACCTGGTCTGCTTTAAATTATATTCTTTATTTCCCCGACTAAACTTTGTGTATTGTTTTGGCCAATCACAGACAAAGGAAAGCTGCCGAATCATGTGGTCGTTACTATGGCAAAAAGAGTCAGAATTGTTATATATACTTGTGACTGTGACTTTTTTTATCTTTTAATACATAAATATTATACACATTATGAGTCAGAGTTATGTGGATTTTGTAATAATTGTGATTCTTTGTGCCATGGTAATGAGACTGTGGTCGGCCCAAAGGTGGCGGACTGATTGTTGTTGAATTTTGGGAGCAGTTGAAAATTTTTGGAATGTCATGGGGGCCCAGGTTTACACTTTGGGCAGATGTTTTATATTTTGTTTTGGCAAGTAGAGTTTCTGACAGTAGCTAGAGCGTAGTTGGCCCAGAGTGGTTCTGTTGTTAGTTTTATTCTTGTTCAGTCTTGCAGACCTGTGCACTGCCCCCCCCCCCGGGGTTAAAACGGGGGGGGGGCAATTACAAAATGGGGGGGGGCACGGGGGGCAACTTTTTTTGAAACGGGGGGGGCAATAAAACGGGGGGGGGGAGCGCAAGCAGGAGGGAAAGAAAAAAAAAAGAGAAAAAAAGGAGAAAAAAAGAGAAAAAAGAAGCGAAAAGGGAGAAAAGGGACAAAAAAGCGGAAATAAGGTAAAAATAGGTCTAAAATGGCTTAAAATACATTGAAATAGGTTAAAAACTGCAAAAAATTCGCGATGATGTCGTCATAATAGTTCAAAAATGGAGTCAGAATTTTAGGGTCCTTTTTCATTTTTTGGCGGGGGGGGGGGGTGCAATAAAGCGGGGGGGGGGGGGGGGGGCAAATCCTCCAATAAAACGGGGGGGGGCATTTTCAGACCGTGCACAGGTCTGAGTCTTGCGTATTACCTGTGATTTAAAGAATTTGATTGGAAAACGTTGATATATTGTTTTTTGACATAGGTGTCGAGGTTGCACTTCATTCGCTTTTCGGTTAGGTTTGAATTGTAAAAATTGTTTGAAAAAGCTGAGAAAAATAATTTCTTGTATATTACCTGTCACCGTAATGGTTTTAGCAAATAAAGTCAACAACCCGATTTTCGTTAAATCTACTACACTCGGTAACGAGTTGATGTTTTTAACATGCTCCGGCAATTTAGAGTGAAAATAGCTCCCCTCTTAAATGAAAAAACTATACAAAAACACAGCTGCGAGGGTTGCCAGAAAGGTCCCAAAAAGCGGAACTTTAGATTTGGGAGCTCTAGAGAACATCATTAGTCTCGTTACAAGATTGTATTCGGTCAATACTTAGCAAGCAAAGAAATGTAACGAGTTGGTTTAAAGGAGAACTGTCACAAATCAAATTCCTATATCGCCCGAAACGGACTGCTCCTTTAATACCAAACCTACCTAACTCAAATTCGGGATTTGGAGTGCTTCACTACAAGGCTACATTTTTAAAATTCAGCTCGATTGGTTCAGTATTAAATGAGCAGTCCGGGTTGGGCGATATAGGATTTTGATTTGTGACAGTGCTCCTTTAAGGTAGAACACCACAGTTATAACGAATTTTACTAAAAGTTAGATATCGTCTTAGATATTATTTTTGTCTGACAAAAGTACAGTGCAATCGAAAGCTTAGATGATGATATATCTAACGGTAATATTTTCATTGTTTACCAGTTGTTCTATTTTGAGATATATTTCAGTGAATTTAAAGCTCAAAAACCAGTTTTTGACCATTTAAAAAATTTGATTCAGTTTTATCCGGAATTTTATAGAAAGTTAAAGAAAAATAGGGGACAACTTTTAGATGTGATTTGGAGTAAAACGTAATTAAAAACTTTTAGAAAATAAAAAAAATCTATGTTTTTAAAAGAAAAATCTAATAAAAAAAATCCTGAATTATTTTTTTAATCAAATACAATTCAAAGTGTTGTTTAGACTTGTGTTTAACTATTTCCAAACTTTCATTAAAATCTGAGTGAATCAATTTTTTTAATTTTCGTTTAATTTTTTTTAATTGACGCCGAGAAACTACATTTTGAGCTTTCTTTAAAAGTAGCTTTCTTTTAAGAGAAATATCACATCTGACCCAGTAGCCGAGTGGCTAGTACGTCGGGCTCCGATCCTCGAATCACTGGGTTCGAGTCTTCGCTGCTAAAAGTTTTTTTTTTTAATTTTTAGCTTTTTAATAAAAAAAAAACTGTTTTATTGTTCAAGATACGCTAAATCGGAAATGAAAAAATAGAATATTTTTGGTAATAAAATTTAATTAAGTTTTGTATTTTTGACATGTTTTTTATTGATGTTATTTGATAAATGTGGAGGATAACATTTATTTTTTTACAAAAAAATGAATGTCAAAAATTGAATCAGCAGGTCTAATTACTTTTGTAAAAATTAATTAGTAAGGATCTGCCGTCAAAATCTAACTGTGGTGTTCTACCTTGAAGGTGCGGTACGGACTGCAGAGTCAAACTTTTTGTCTTCGATTTTGATAATTTTTTGTGAAAACTTCAACCCTGCCCCCAATAGCTCACAAAAATTTTTTCAACAAAATATCTTCAGTGGTTCATGTGTAATGAATGACCCCCCAAAAATGGCGTTTTTTAAAAAAATTCTGTACGTGAAAGATTGCTCAATGCATATAACGATTTTCGTTACAAATTATGCACTCAAAGAAAGCGACTACTTTCTACTTTAATTTGATACCTTGATCGTTAATATTGGTGCAGTATTTGTCGAGTTATTGTGTTTCTCGTACAAAAAACACTTGATGTTTTCGCTAAAAACACGAAGTGAAGAAAAGAAAGTTTGGGCAAACTTCACAAAATAACTGCCGTCGTTTGGCGTTTTTAACGGAAAAATCGCGTTTTTTGTAAGAAAAACGCAATATTTCAACAAATACTGCACCAATCTTAACGATCAAGTTACAAATTAGAGTAGAAAGTAGCCGCTTTTTTTGAGTGCATAATTTGTAACGTAAATCGTAATACTCATTAAGCAATTTGTCACGTACAGAATTGTCGAAAAATGCCATTTTTTTGGGGGGGGGGGCATTACTCCTGAACCACTGGAGATATTTTGTTGAAAAAAAATTTTGTGGGCTATTAGAGGCTGGGGTAAAGTTTTCACAAAAAATTATCAAAATCGAAGACAAAAAGTTTGACTCCGCAGTCCGCACCGCACCTTTAAGCCAACTCGTTACATTTCTTTTGCTTGCAGTGTATTGACCAAATACAATTTTGCAACGAGACTAATGATGGTCTCTAAGCTCCCAAATCTAAAGTTCCGCTTCTTAGGACCTTTCTGGCAACCCTCACAACTGTTTTTGTATAGTTTTATAAATATATTTTATGCCATAGATGATTTTGTCATTTTTTAAACTGCTTTTAACTTATTAAAAACAATAAGATAATCTTAAAAATGCAATAATAGAGTAACTTAAAATATTTTCAAGTTCAGACAAGCTTAAAATCGTTTATTTGAAGGGTGGCGCTTTAGAAGACCCATCGCTTTTAATACTGGAGCATGATATTAAAGAGTACAACATTACTAATCGACACTTACACGTTACACTATTGTAAAAAAGATACAAAAGCTATTATACTCTTTCTCTTGCATCGTTTCATAGTGCATTCATACGTTGGTAGAATTTTCGTCGTTACTACGGCAAAATGAGCCACTGTCATTACAAAATACACGTGACGGTGACTCATTCTTTAGTAAATAGGGTGCTTTTTGAAAGTTAAAATGAGTCACAAGTACACATATTTTATACAAACTGTGGCTTATTTTGCCGTAGTAACGACGACATTTTTATGTAATAATAACCCTCTATGTTAAACACAACAGCCAGTATAAGTTGCATTAATGGAAGATTCTATTTACAAAAATATATAACACGGACGCTGATTTTTAAAACAGTATGAATGTCTGAAAATCGTTTGGGAAAACACGAATTTTTTGTGTTTCTTTCCTAAAAACTATAAACACGATTTGTGTAAGCAATGTTATGTCAACACTCATTATGAAAAAATTTTAGCAAGCGCAATAGTTTTGTCGATTTTATTGATAGAAATAAAAACAATAATATAAACATTATCACAAATGGACTAATGTGGAATAAATAAGTTTCCCACCCAATGTATCATCATTCAAAATAAATTGTCTAAAAAACTATTATGCTAAGAATCTGGTGATCTTTCGATGGTAAATTCCACAGTACTTGGTTCTACCGTTATGTCTTCTTTTCTAAAATTGTAAATCCATTATTATCAATCATGTATTATCAAGTAAATGGCATAAATCATTGTGGTTCCATTATGACTACTCATAAGCAAAAGCCAAAAGCCTTTGGCGGCAAAAGCAAGAGCCTGGGTCCACTTTACTGAAAGACGGTTAGCATAATCGTCGTTACTATGACAGAATAGCCAGAATTGTCTAAACTATGTTTTTATTGTTTAGCACACAGGACACAGTTACTATAACTTTTTATGAGTCAGAGTCTTGTTGATTTTTTACTAATTCTGATTCCTTGTAACAACGATATTTTGACTTGGAATTTTCCAATTATACCAATTATGATTTTTTTAATAAAGAAAAAAACTCATCGCCAGTACTTTATAAAAACAAACAAAAAAATTTATAGATTAAGCGAGTTTATTTTGATTACTATTCCCCGGAACTCTGAAATTCGGAGCGAAGCTCCGGTTTTAGAGCTCCAAAGCTTTCTCCCGATTTCGCCTAATTTTTATTCTAATTTTTTTGAATAATGAAAGAGTAATGCTGCGGACTTTTTTAAAAATAATTGTTGGAAAATATTTTTTTAAAAACTTATTTAAAAAGATCAAAATAGTCCGAAAATAGGAATAAAAGAAATTAAAATTTCGTTTAGTTTGGTTTCTCGTGCACCTTGTATTTTCTCGTGCACCTTGCAACGTGCATTTTCTAGTGTAATTGTTAATGTAGGTTGTTATGTTTTAAATTTAATAAAGATTAAGTACTTTTAAAACACCATATAATATCAGACCTGTGCACGGTCTGGAAATGCCCCCCGTTTTATTGGAGGATTTGCCCCCCGCCAAAAAATCAATAAGTACCCCAAAATTATGACGCCATTTTTGAATGTATTTTAAGCCATTTAAGACTTATTTTTACCTTATTTTCACTTTTTTTTGTCCTTTTTTTCTCTTTTCCCTTCTTTTTTTCGCTTTTTTTTCTTCCCCCTGCTTGCCCCCCTCGCATAGGTGAGCACGGTCGGGGAAGCTACGGGGGTGGTTACCTGGGGTAAATCGAATTTTGAATTCTAGGGGGGGGGTCCCAGGAGGGTCCGGACCCCCACTAGCTTTTTAGGGGGGGGGTCGACTCGGGGTGCGAAATTTTGAAATCTAGAGGGGGGGGGGGTCAGGTCATACATGGGCAAGTTGGTCCGGAGTGAGGGGTTAAACCCCAAATTAGGGGGGGGGGTTAAAATCCGAGAAACGCAAAATACCCATATCGTTTTTTTTCTGGAGTGCATTTTACCCATATCGTTTTTCGATTTTAAAGAAAAAATAGGTAAAAAACGCTAATTTTAGGTCAAAAAGCCCTTTTTATTGAATTTTTGAGCTTTTTATTGTTTAAAACATTCATTTTGACCTCAAAACTTAAGTTTGGAGGCAGTTAGAAGTCATTTTAAAGACTTTTTTTTCTTCATTTTTCCAAAATTGGGGGGGGTTAACTTTTTCTCCCCCCCCCACTTCTGAGTGGGAGGGGGTTAAACCCCCCTTCTCAGAATTTGGGGGGTTAACCCCCCACACCCCCCCCGTGCCCATGTATGGTCAGGTGGGGTCCGGTGTCCAAAGCAAAACAGTTTTAAAACATAATAACTTTAATAATTGTTCTTTTTATAGGATAATACTACATTTTATTGAATAAAAAGCCATATTCATGTATAAAAAGGGTGTAAAAGCATGAATATGTGATGAAAATTCACGTTTTTGGAAGAAAATTTAGTATAAAAAAGGTACCTAAAATTTTCCCGACGGTGGAGGGGGGGGGGTCAGATTTCAAAATTTAGAGGGGGGTCAGGGGTAAAAAATTCGGAAATATGGGGGGAGGGCTCTCCCCCCCTAGATTTTCGTCTAGGGGGGGTCCCAAAATTTCGAGGCTGGGGGGTTGGACCCCACCCTGCCCCCCGTTTCTCACCTATGCCCCCCCCGTTTTATTGCCCCCCCCCTGCTTCAAAAAAGTTGCTCCCCCGTGCCCTTATTTTGGAATTCCCCCCCGTATAAACCCCGGGGGGCAGTGCATAGGTCTGTATATATATAACATTATACTATAACAAGATCCTCCAGCATTAACTTTTACAGTTGAAGGTTGTTGAAGGCTGGAGATTTTTAAAGTTGAATGCTAAATAACTTTTAAATAACTCATTTACAGGTCGGAGCTCTGGAGCATAATATAGGTTGGTAAGAACATCATCAATTTAATCATTAATAATAGTGACGTTTCTACCCTTCAGCTTCAATATCATGCTCCGGAGCTTCTGAGAGTTAAAGCCGAGGAAGCTCCGCTTAAATGAACGATTTTAACCTTATTTAAGCTAAATACTTTAAGTAGTTTTATGTAAATTTTTAGACTATTTTTATCGTCTTAAATAAGTTTAAAAACAAAACTAACTACAAAACAGTTTTTACAAAAACATTTTATGGCATCACTCCTTAATTATTTATGAAATTACGGAGTTCGGAGCTCTAGGGAATATCACTAATTATTAATTAGGAAAAAGTACAAAACTATATTTTACGTTTTTGAATATACAGGGAAGTTCAGTCTAAAATGAGAGGGAAGAAAGGGGAGGTGGTGACGGGTATGTAAATCTATTTTACTACATCTGAGATATCTAAAAAAACAACAACAAAAAACTATAGTTAAGTCTAAGCTGGGGTTTAAATTTTAAAAACCCCCGACTCAAGGTGTTAAACTTCTACTGTTCAATACATGATTTCAGCTGGAAAGGATCGCATACTCATAAGTGGGCAAGTTTTTAGGTGGTTATACCTCCCCCGAAAATTTCAAAATTTTTGAAAGGAGATAAGTCCCAATACTAAAAACTATTAAATAACATTTTTTTAGAGCTATTCCTCTTTAAAAAAAATCTAATCATAGGTGAGAAAGGGGTGGGGGGGGGGGCAGGGTGGGTTTTACACCCCATCTAGCCTGGAACTTTTCGGACCCCCACCTAGACGAAAATTTAAGGGGACCCCCTCCCCCAAATTTCCGAATTTTTTACCCCTGACCCCCTCTAAAATTTGAAATCTGACCCCCTGCCCCTTCGGGAAATTTTTAGGTACTTTTTTATACTAAATTTTCTTCCAAAAACGTGAATTTTCATCACATATTCATGCTTTTACACCTTTTTTATACCAGAATATCGCTTTTTATTCAATAAAATGTAGAATTATTCTATAAAAAAACAATTAAGTTGTTATGGTTTAAAACTCAAAATTTCGCACCTCGGGTCGAACCCCCCATAAAAAGCTAGTTGGGGTGGGGGGGTCCGGACCCCCTCCTAGAAATCAAAATTCTATTTACCCCGGGTAACCACCCCCCTAGCTTCCCCGGCCGTTCTCACCTATGAATCTAATCCAATTCTAATTGAATTTACAGAATTTACAGCTTATTTCTTCATGTTTCTAAAACGTTTGTCAGCGAAAACAATAAAAATATTTTTCTTCCAAACTGTGCTGACCCAAAGTAGAAGCGAAAATAATCAGGCGCTAAAAAATTTAAACAGCCAAATTTTTTGAAAATTTGGCGATACAGGAATTAAACCCGTAACCTCCAAAGTCGACTCTGGCGTGCTATCATTACACTATAGGGCGGAAAATAAAATTAGAAATATAATTGCCTTTTATTAACGCTTGCACTTTGAGTTTTTACGAAAGGGACACATACGCGATACGTGTGTACGTGTCACAAAACCGTAAAAGCAAAAACTAACTTTTGGAAAATTTTTAAAACAAAATTTTAATAATTAAACTTACAAAAAAGTCGCGACATCCACATCTTCCCCCATAGTATCAAAATCGAAACCAAGACCTCTCCTGTAACAAACAATCATTACTAATAATACACATTAGGATTACATACAAAGCACACGTAACTTACGCTAGTTAGTATTACCCTGTCACGTTTTTTTTAAATGAAGATTAAAACCTTTAATTTTTTCCCTAACTCTACGCGAAACCTTAAAATTGAACAAACCTGATCGTGATAAATTTTTTTATTTTGTTAGAACAATCTTTTTGTTTTGGTGGAAAACTTGTGTTTAAAGAGTAGGTACGTTTAAAATAACACAAAAAAAGAATTTTGTTAAACGTAATCTAAAAGACGAAATTTTTGTAAACCAGCCCGCATCAGCTATAAGGCTGACAATAATTTCTATGTATTTGGGTTGAGTTCCATTTTGTATATTTTGCAAAAAGTAACGTGCACTGCTCCCCCCGCCCCGGGGTTTTAGTGGGGGGGGCAATTCCAAAACGGGGGGGGGAACTTTTTTAAAACGGGGGGGGGTGCAATAAAACGAGGGGGCAAGCAGGGGAGACCCTCCAATCAAATTTTGGACCAACAGCCAAAAGTTTCTACAACTACAACCACATGCTTACAGAAAAAAAACCATCCAATCAAAGTTCAAACATCCACTCATATTTCGTCAAAGAAAACATTTCGCAACTCCAACCTAACGTACTATTAAAAAGAAAACCGCCACCAGTCAACACAAGCAAGCAACAACTCCCCAGGAAGTCAAGAACCTTGCTGGCACAACTCAGATCCTGACATTGCCACCGCCTCAACTCGTTCAAATCCAGAATCAACAGCTCCGTCAAAAATGAATACTCCCACTGCAGGGGCAAACCAAATGACGTCAAACACCTTTTTATATACCCTCAACATCCAATGGCGCTCAAATTAGAAGATCTATTGGAGAGAAAAGTGGATGCAATCGGGTTCCTCGAAGGAATAACCTGAAGCCCCGGCTATGAACAACAACAAAAAAAATAAGAAAAAAAAGAGAAAAAAAGAAGGAAAAAGAAAAAAAGGGACAAAAAAAGCAAAAATAAGGAAAAATAGGACTAAAATGGCTTAAAATGCACTAAAATAGGCTAAAAACTGCAAAAATTAAACGATGATGGCGTCATAATAGGTAAAAAAATGGCGTCATAATTTTTGGGTACTATTTTTCATTTTTCCACGGGGGGAGGCAAATCCTCCAATAAAGCGGGGGGCATTGACAGTGCACAGGTCTGAAGTTCAAATCCAGGGACGTAGCCAGAATTTCATTTTGGGGGGGGCGGATTGTAGTACAAAAAAAAATTTCGGGGGGGGGGGGGCCGCGGCCCCCCCCCCCCCAAATTTTTTGGGGGGGGGTTGCGGAGCCCCCCCCCCTTAATTTTTGAAAACGTTAAAAAAGCTGGGATAAACGTAGATAAAGCTGTATAATACACTGTTTTTGGCCTAATAACCTATTATTTAATGTTTTTAGCGGTAAAAACATGTTTTCTTAGTTAAAAATTACATAAGCACACATTGGCAGAGCCTGGATTTTACAAAAGAGGAATTTAGAGACGTTAGTTTCAGACCCCTTGGCTAAAACCACATTGTAAACCAAAGCACATGAGCAGCATCTCGGCTCCATGTTTTCTAGGGTACCTACCTATATGAAAAAAATCCGAGCCAATGTTATAGGCGGCAGGAAAATTTAGGAGGGGGGAGGTACATAAATCAACCAATATGATTGTTTGTTTTGGTTCCTGTGTAGTACTTATTACTTATAAAAATTATTGTACCAACTTTGAAATAACATTAGCATCAGGCAACATAAATAACGAGATATATGTATGTATACTATAGAAAGTGACCGCTGAGCGAAGCGAAGCGAAAAATTTTGTTTTTTGGGGTTCAATTGGGGTACTAAAATTATTTTATAGTTTGGCGATGAGCGAGGAGCTAGAAAATTTTGAATTTTTAGCCTCTGAAAACCCCCAAATTTTATTATCTGGCGAGCATTTCGGGGGGGGGGGGGCGGGGCGGCCGCCCCCCCCCGCCCAACCACTATCCTTATTTTTCCTCCTATCCGACCGTTTCGGGGGGGGGGGGGGCGGCGGCCGCCCCCCCTGGCTACGTCCCTGTTCAAATCTCAAAAATTAATGGTTGGGGGGTACAGGTACTAAACGTGTACCAAAAATCGATTAGAGATTTCCACGCTACAAATACTGAATAAAAATATGTTTTTAGGTAAATTTTGACCTGAAGATCTCGTTTTTAAACTTAAAAAAATTATTGAAACACGATTTTTGATAATATAGGGTAAAATATAGGTAAAAAATGACAATATTTTGGGTACACAATTTTTACTGTTAAGAAAAAAATTTAATTAACCGCTAAATTAAAATAAAAACTTTGTTTTAACATTGCTGGAAGTCCGGAGAACCTAAAAATTTACAAAAAATATAAATTCGATAGTCACATGGACCACCGAAAATATGGACAACAAATTTGTTTTTGTTTAAATAGCTAATTTAACTTATTTTTAATCAGATTTACTCTTTCTAAGCCTAAGCAAAGCCTAAAAATCAAGTTAAATTGTATTATGAGGCATTTTTATTAAATTATCTCATTTTTTAAATCCTAATTTTTTTCACGACTGAATTTTGATTCATTTTTAAGCGGTTGCTGTACAAAATTGGTGAAGACCAGAAAAAAAGTAAAAATATTTTTAGAACCACCAGACTCTCGACAATCTAACAAATATCCATTCATATTGGTTAAAGCACTATTAAAAAAATTTTAATGAAAAAAGAACCCCTCCCAGATTTTAGTTAGTTAGCATAGCCAGAGTTTTCAAGTGATTTCCTCCAGGAATGCTGCTGACTTTGCGGGTTGAAACCATAGGTCTTCTACTTTTAGTGTGGTAGGATTTTTGGTGCAGTTGAAAAGGTGGTGGACATCATGCGGTTTCTGGTGGCATTTTGGGCATTCATTTTTGATTAGTGGGGTTATTCTTGATTTGTATGAATTTAGATGATGACAAAATCCGGATCTTAGTTGTGACAGGAGTGCTCTTAGTTTTCTTGGAAGGTGTTGTTCGCTTTTGTGTATTTCATGGGGTTTGCTTTTTAGTAGAGGATTGGGTTGGAGTTGAGATAGAGATTCTTTTACAAAATAGGTGTGAATGTTAGTCTGGATGGCTTTTTCGGTGAGATTTGGGTTGAAGAAACTTTCTGCTATAGGGCCATATTTTGATTGGAGGGTGTGTTTCATTTCTCTTGGGCTAGATTTGTTTGCTGTGATTTTGTTGCATACATGGGCACGGGGGGGGGGTTGGGGGGGGGTTAACCCCCCCAAATTCTGAGAAGGGGGTATTAACCCCCCCACTCAGAAGTGGGGGGGGAGAAAAAGTTAAACCCCCCAATTTTGGAAAAATGAAGAAAAAAAATGTCTTTAAAATGACTTCTAACTGCCCCCAAACTTAAGTTTTGAGCTCAAAATGAGTGTTTTAAGCAATAAAAAGCTCAAAAATGCAATAAAAAGGGCTTTTTGACCTAAAATTAGCGTTTTTTACCTGTTTTTCCTTCAAAATCGAAAAACGATATGGGTAAAATGCACTCCAGAAAAAAAACGATATGGGTATTTTGCGTTTCTCGGATTTTAACCCCCCCTAATTTGGGGTTTAACCATACATGGGCACGGGGGGGGGGGGGTTGGGGGGGTTAACCCCCCCCCAAATTCTGAGAAGGGGGGTTTAACCCCCCCCCCCCAAAAGTGGGGGGGGGAGAAAAGGTTAACCCCACCCCAATTTTGGAAAAATGAAGAAAAAAAATGTCTTTAAAATGACTTCTAACTGCCTCCAAACTTAAGTTTTGAGGTCAAAATGAATGTTTTAAGCAATAAAAAGCTTAAAAATGCAATAAAAAGGGCTTTTTGACCTAAAATTAGCGTTTTTTACCTATTTTTCCTTCAAAATCGAAAAACGATATGGGTAAAATGCACTACAGAAAAATTGGTTCTTGGTAACATATAAACATAAATTTTCCCGTTTGCGAACTTTAATAGTTATTAGCAAGACTTTAAATAATTATGCCAAAACCTTAAAAAAACAAGTTTTAATAATTTCTGGATTTTCTGTTCAATTTTTATTTTTGGCTTAAAAAACGTCAAAACAAAGCCAAACGAGCAAAAAAAATTCTTTATAAATACGGTAGTACAATGATATTTAAAAACAGCAAAAAACGGCAGGTTCTTTCACCTAAATTTTCAGGCGGCCGAAATTAACTCTAAATCTGAAAACGCGCAGTTAGTTAAACGCATTGCAAAATGATTTTGAAGAAAATATCAAAACACGAAAATTAACAACTTTAATCCTTAAATAGAAGATATTTTAAGGTTATATATTGCTACGTTCTAAATTTGATGCAGATTAAACACAAAGCAAAAATTAGGAAAATCACAAAAAATACACTATTTGTATGAGAAAATGTTGATACGTCAGAAAATAACAA
>JASAMX010018364.1:0-11862 GCA_030248175.1 Microlaimidae sp. YZB2_3 | reverse complement strand
CCCCCCGTTTTATCCCCCCCTTTTCCCCCGCCAAAAAATGAAAAAATACCCCTAAAAATATAAGATAATACTACATTTTATTGAATAAAAAGCGATAGTTACGATAAAAGGGTGTAAAACATGAATTTGTGTTAAAAATTTACGTTTTTGGAAGAAAATTTAATATAAAAAAGGTACTTAAAATTTTTTTCGAAAAGGGAGGGGGTCAGATTTCAAAATTTAGAGGGGGGCCAGTAAGGGGTAAAAAATTCGAAAATTTGTGGGGAGGGGAGCCCTGGATTTTTTTCTAGGAGGCCCCCAAAATTTCGAGGCTAGGGGGGGGTGGACCCAACCTACCTTGTTCATCTATGGTGCTGATAGCAATTTTTTTACAGATTATTCTACAATAATCCATAATCAATTCATACCCCTCGTGCTCGCATCTTTTATTCATAGATTAGATTATGGTAAAAAAAAAATCGATAATCGAAAAATGCCTACCTGGCCTGGCACTGCTCAACTTTTTTATCTTTACATTATCCTGTAATATTAGTACAGTTTTTGGTCTTTGACCCCAATAAAATTGAATATAAAACAGCTTCAATTAGACTTTATTCCAACGTTATTATCTTCAATAAAACTTTATTTCAACGTTTTTATCTTCAATATTATTGGGGTTAAAGCCCGAAAACTGTACTAGCATAATTAAGAGATGGAACCCCAAAAACCAGTAAAAACCCTTATCCTGTAATAATCGATAACCTGGTACCTGGAGTTGGTCGCAGCGCTGTTTAATGGCGGGTCCGTGGTGATTTCCGGAGTCGATGAGCTTCTGACCGTGATTAATGATGTCTTGGATGCGCTGGCGATGAACATCCATGTCCATTTCGAACGCACCATGTTTCTTCAATAGGCCCTGCAAAAATGTTTAACGATCAATATTAAATGCATGCGTGTATGCATGCTTGTTAAATATAATTATCAATCATTCCTAAACTTAATGTGTAAATGTGTTTCCTATATATTGATTTTTTAATAATATTTAGCAAGCTTTTTTCCGATCTCTTAACTAACACAGCCAAAAAGGATAGGGTTTATAGCAATATGGGCAAAGACCGTCCGGAAGTGGGGGGGGGTTAAGCCCAATTAGGGGGGGGGGGGTTAAAATCCGAGAAACGCAAAATACCCAATATCGTTTCTTTTCTGGAGCGCATTTTACCCATATCGTTTTCTCGTTTCAAGCAAAAATAGGTTAAAAACACTAATTTTAGGTCAAAAAGCCCTTTTTATTGCATTTTTGAGCTTTTTATTGCTTAAAACATTCATTTTGACCTCAAAACTTAAGTTTGGAGGCAGTTAGAAGTCATTTTAAAGACATTTTTTTCTTCATTTTTCCAAAATTGGGGGGGTTAACTTTTTCTCCCCCCCCCACTTCTGTGTGGGGGGGGTTAAACCCAACTTCTCAGAATTTGGGGGGGTTAACCCCCCCAACCCCCCCCCGTGCCCATGTATGGTTTATAGGTGACATTTGGTACCCAACACAATTTACAAGCTTTTAGTAATACGGTAGCAGTACGGGCGTAGACATAGATGGGCAGTGGGGCGGGTTGGGGGGTTATACCCCAAAAATCCCGATTATTGCCGACATCCCCTAAAATTTGGGGATACATTGGACACCCCCTCCCCCCTAAAATTTGGGGACTCCCAGTACTAAAAACGCTAAAAATGGGGTTTTTAGGGAATACACCAAAATAGTTTTTGGGACCCCCTCAATTTTGGGAGGTCAGGTATAGCCCCCACCGAAAAAAAACATCCGGGAGGAGGCTGCCTACCTATGAGCGTGGAAGAAAACTAGAATTAAATAGGTTGCCGGATAATTTTTAATAAAATATTAACTCCATGCTATTTTTTTTGTAATTAAAGAAGTCTGTACAAAAATGGTGTGGACTAAATTAACTTCAGGACCTATTTCATAAAGATCTTTGTATTATTTGTAAATTAATGAAAAAGCATTTAATTTCTTTTTATTTTATTAATTAAAAAATACGTACATAACTGTGAAATTTACTAGAAGAAAACTATGCGTTTATTAATTTACAGCTGTAAATTAATTAATTACAAGCAATTTTTATAAAATAGGCCCCAGGTAAGCATATCTCGCGAACGGTCCGGTCCATGAATACGAACACTATTAGTCCAGACCTGTGCACTGCTCCCCGGGGTTAAAACGGGTGGGCAATTCCAAAATGGGGGGGCACGGGGGGAGCAACTTTTTTGAAACGGGGGGCAATAAAACGGGGAGGCAAGCAGGAGAAAAAAGAGAAAAAAAGGAGAAAAAAAGAGAAAAAAAGAAGGGAATAGGGAAAAAAGAGACAAAAAAAAAGCAAAAATAAGGTAAAAATAGGTCTAAAATGGCTTAAAATACATTGAAATAGGCTAAAAACTGCAAAAAATGCGATGATGGCGTTATCATAGGTCAAAAATGGCGTCATAATTTTATGGTACTTTTTCATTTTTTTGGCGGTGGGGGGGACAATAAAACGGAGGGGGGGGCAAATCCTCCAATAAAACGGGGGGGGGGCGTTTCCAGACCGTGCACAGGTCTGCATTATCGATTACCTGAACGGCCGCCATCGTGTCCCCGTAGTCCTGATGAGAGAGGACTTGCTGTTTTTCGCTTATCCACGCCTCTTCCTCCTCCACTTTTGCGACGAAATTCTGAAATTCCTCGCTGTCCGACAATTTCGTGTGTCTGAAAAAATATTCCACATTGCAATAATACACTTAATTTCGGGTTCTCTACACAATTCAGAAAATTGATTAGAAAGTGTGAAAGAAACAGATTGCCTCCAACAAACCTAGAAGATCTCCTGAAACATAAAGTTAGTCGGGAAACAAAGACCTCCTAAAAAAAGTTTGCAAGAACACGGTGGACGGTATCTTTTCTATCATGGATGCAGTACTTTTGATGGGTGGGCAGGGTGTTGGGGGATTATAATCCCCAAAAATTCCGATTATATCCGACACCCCCCCTCTTAAAATTTGGGGGGTCTCAGTACTAAAAACGCTAAAAATGGCGTATTTGAGATATACGGCAAAAAGTTTTAAGACACCCCCCTCAAATTTCGGGGGTCCGGGTTGGGTATACCCCCTCCCCAAAATCCGGGAGCTGCCAACCTATGCTTTTGAAAACACTTAATTCTTAAATTTCCCAGAAAGAATGCAGTCCAAAAAAACAGTATTGGTTTTCCTCATTTCAATAATTAATAACATCGCGGAAAACACGATCTTTGACGCAGCAAGAGCTAGCGGCAAATAAGTGTTAAAACTATAATTTCACCTGTTTCCTGTCATTCCTTTCAGATCCTGCCAACTGTTCTCCAGCCCTTTGATCCTTTCCGCGATTTCCGGCTGTCCCATTTGACCGCTGGCCATCAACTGGGCACCCTAAAATATAATAATTATAATAATTATTATTATAACAATAATAATAGTTCACGTCTTGCTCATTAGAAATATATTATCAAAAAACGACAACAAACAAAAAACCAAAACAATCACACAGAATATAACAAAGAGTACATATTCTTACACTTAAATACATTACATGGGCACAGGGGGAGGAGTTGTGATGGGGGGGTTAACCCCCCTCCAAATTTCGAGATAGGAGGTTTAACCCCTCCCCCTCACTCAGAAGTGGAGGGGAGAAAAGGTTAAACCCCCCAATTTTGAAAAAAATGAAGAAAAAATGTCTTCAAAATGACTATTAAATGTACTCAAACTTAAGTTTTGAGGTCAAACTGAATGTTTTAAGCAATAAAAAGTACAAAAATGCAATAAAAAGGTCTTTTTGACCTACAATTAGCGTGTTTTTTTTACCTATTTTCCCTTTAAAATCGAAAAACGATATGGATAAAATGCACTCCAAAAAAACCATATAGGGAAAAATGCGTTTCTGGGATTTTAACACCACCTCCCCACCAAATTTGAGGTTTATCCCCTTTCCACTCCGAACCAACTTGCCCATGTTATGTATGCTTAAATAACCAAAAAAAAAATCAACTACCAATATTTTTCTTACTTGTAAACAATAATATTAACTAGTATAAAATTGTTATTTCAAATCATAATGTACTGTGAAGTCCAAAAATACGACGTCAAATAAAGCGAGTTAGTAACAAAACGAGTTAGTGACAAAAAAGCTAAATGATACGATATTTTCAGCTTTTCTATTAAGCAAACTGTAGGTACAGAGCTTAAACCGCCGCTTCTACTTCCATCGACTTACGTCCGTCTACTTCCATGGACTACATTGCACCATCACCCGATACCCTTACTTTACAACTCAAATTTATACGACGTCATACTTTTGAAACATTAACACAACCGGAGTCGTTAAATTCCCTTACCTTGTCTCTGACGGAGACAATGTTTGGTTCGTGAGTGGCCAGCTCTGTATCCAGACGCTTGTGCTTCTTCTTCAGGTTCTGGACCCCCGTCAAATCACGGCCGTAGTCATCAGAGCTAACTAGCAGCTTTTTTTCTCTAGAAAGACAGTATAATGACATTAAATCAAAACAAAACTATCGTTAACTTAATAATAAAAATATTGTATTATTATTTTTATTAATTAACTAATTTGGTGTATAAAATAATGCATTATTTTCGAGGAGTTTCCATTATAACACAATGACAATAGTAAGTACCGTATAGTATTTAAAAAAATACGAATCAAAAGGCAAGGATAAAATTATATTTATAGACCAATTTTTATTTTTAACATAATTATATATTTATAAATTTTTTTTTAACTGTAATTATTTATAAAAATAGCTTCATTCAATCAAAAATCTAAATTCAAAGGTTCTGAAAACAAAATCAAAATACGTCTTTTTAGCTGTTATTTTATGCATGAAAGAAATACTGTTTCGAACATAATCGAATATAATAATATTTAGAAGTATTATCCCTTAGAATTAATCATGAATTGCTAAATTTACACAACATACATTTGAATAAAACATTTTAATAAATAATTACAAAAGTAACTTTTTGTTGGAACTCACACGATTCTTCAAAGCTATAGTTCCATAAAAAAAACTTACGTTAATTATAATGAAACTACCATAATTAGTTATTTAGATAATTATAACTTACTTAATCCAACTCTCTTCGTCATCAATGTCTCTAAAGAACTGGTGCATTGTCAGAGCTTCGTTCAACTTCTCCCGACGTCTATTGGCTAAGTCCTACAACACGTTAAACAATAATTATTGTTAATTTATTATTAAATTTTAATTTATCTCAATTTTTTGATATAATTTAAATCTGTACAAAAATTATAATATTATGCGTACTTGAAAATTCTTATTTCTGAGCAAACAAAATTGAATTAATAAAAAAACGCCCACAAAAATTTATAAATGCTTAAAAAAAACTGTATCTTACCAACCTAGAGGCGAAAATAATTTTCAAACGTATAGTTTTGGGTTTTTTAAACTTATTTTGTTATTAAAAACTTACTTTAACGCGATCGTATCTGTCATTAATGGAACTTCTGCGCTCGCTGATTATCCCTTTATCAAACTGGTCCGACTCCAGCAAACTGTCCGCCTGGAAAAAATAAAATTATTTATTTTAATAATAACTTTATGTTATAATAACAATTTCAATAATAATTTATTATATTCCATTTTTAATATACTTATAATAAGATTCTAATAAAAAAACCGCAGAATCAGTTTAACTTCAACTTCAACGTAACTCTGACTCATCAGTTTTTTACAGTATAATGTGTTAAAGGATAAAAAGCGTCACAGCTAGAAGTATTTTATATCACATCTTACTATTATTGTGTCATAGTTGAACGACGAGAAACGCTGCAGTTTTGCGATTACCTGGTTGTTCATGTCTCGAATTCGGTCTTCGTGGGCGTTGATGTCCGCCTCCAGCAACTGATGTTTCTTCAGAAGATTTTGAACGGACGCCAAGTCTTTTCCGTAATCATCGCTGCTCAGCAGCGTTTCTACCTAAAAATAAGGGAAAACTACAAAAAAGTTTAAAAACAGGGGGGCACCAGGCCAGGCCATGGATGGGCAGGGGGTGGGGGTGGGGGGGAGGTAATACCTTCTAAAAATTCCGATTATAGCCGACAACTCCCCTTCTAAAATTTGGGGGTACCATGGACACTCCCCCTAAAATTTGGGGGTCCCAATACTAAAAACGCTGAAAATGGGGCATTTAAGGTATACACCAAAAAAAATTTTGGACATCCCACCACCAAATTTTGGGATCGGGTATACCCCCCAAAATCGAGGAGTCTGCCTACTTATAGATTAGGCAAAACTACCTTATAGCTCAAACGGGAAATTATTACACCCAGAAAATGCTGATTTATGACAAAATCTGTTTTTTTTTTAACAATTTGACCCCACTTAAAATATTGAAAAGAAAACGCACCTAGCATGACATTTTACAAGGTTATTTTGCATATCAACATATTATAAAAATTGAATCTAAATTTATCTGCAGTAGTAACTAAATCTTACAATTTGTCGGGATGAATTTCCCAACATTTCAACACGAATTGAATAATTTGTAACGTCCAGAGATATATGAGGCCGAATAAATCGAGTTTTTGAAAAAAATAATGCGAAACAGTTTGCTAGTTTTGTTTTTTTTTTGGCTGAAAAATGAGCGTTACAGGACTTGAACCTGTAATCTCCAGTCTCAGTACCTCATTGACTGACGTGCTGCGTTACACCATCGCTTGACACTGTTACTTTACAACTCGTGTTTTTATAAGACGTCATATTTCTGAAACATTAACACAACGGGAGTTGTGACAAATTCCATAGTTTTAACTCCCCGACTCACCTCCCCCAGCCAAAACTCCAAATCCTTCACGGCGGCCATGAACGACTGCTGCTTGTTGGCTTCTTTGAGTCGGTAGCTCTTCTCCGTCGTTTTCTGCACCAACACTTCCCACTGGTCGTTCAGCGCTTTCAACCGACCGCCGACCGCCTCCTCGCTACCCGAACACTTCTTAGCGTCCATCAAATCTACAACGCTAGCCAATTAGAAACGACGTAAATCCTATTAGTAAAAACCTATCGCTCCACCTCCCCCCCACTTCTAAGTGGGGGGCGTTAAATCCCTCATCTCAACATTTGGGCGATTAACCCCCCAACCCCCTCCCTTGCCTATGTAATGCTTTAGAGCATGGACGTAGCCAAGGGGGCGTCTAGACCTCCCCTATTTGGGTCGGCTAAGGGGAAAATTTGGGGTTAGACCATACATGGGCACAGGGAGGGGGGGGTTGGGGGGATTAACCCCCCCAAATTCTGAGAAAGGGGGTTTAAACCCCCCCCCACCACTCAGAAGTGGGGGGAGAAAAGGTTAACCCCTCCCAATTTTGGAAAAATGAAGAAAAAAAATGTCTTTAAAATGACTTCTAACTGCCTCCAAACTAAAGTTTTGAGGTCAAAATGAACGTTTTAGGCAATAAAAAGCTTAAAAATGCAATAAAAAGAGCTTTTTGACCTAAAATTAGCGTTTTTTTTACCTATTTTTCCTTCAAAATGAAAAATCGATATGGGTAAAATGCACTCCAGAAAAAAAACGATATGGGTATTTTTGCGTTTCTCGGATTTTAACCCCCCCCCCCCTAATTTGGGGTTTAACCCCCCCCCCACTCCGGAGCAACTTGCCCATGTATGGGTTAGACCCTTTAAATGGGGGTCTAACCCATACATGGGCAAGTACTCCCGGAGCGCGGTTAAACCCAAATTGGGGGGGGGGTTAAAATCTAAAACAAAACTTTCTGAAATCATTTTACCCATATCGATTTTTGATTTTGAAGGAAAATAAGTAAAAAACGCCCGGGTTAGGGGAAAAGCACTTTTTATTGCATTTTAAAGTTTTTTATTGCCTAAAACATTCAGTTTTGACCTCAAAACTTTAGTTTGGAGGGGGGGGGGATTCATTTTAAAGACATTTTTTCTTCATTTTTCCAAAATTGGAGGGAGGGGGTTATCCTTTTATCCCCCCACTTCTGAGTGGGGTGGGATTAAACCCTCCCTTTCTCAGAATTTGGGGGGGTTAATCCCCAGCTCCCCCCCTCCCCTGCCTGTATAGTGGTGTTAACCCCAAAATTTCCCTTAGCCGACCCAAATATCCTGGAGGTCTAACAACGCCCCTTGGCTACGTCCATGCTCTAAAGCGTAACGGTGGCAAGGGATGGGGTTGGGGGGTTAATCGCCCAAATGTGGAGATGAGGGATTTAACGCCCCCCAATTAAGAAGTGGGGAGGTGGAGCGATAGGCGTAATAAAGGAGGGTTTGGTTTTTTTCTTAATTGGCTAGCATTGTAGATTAAAAGGACGCTGAGAAAATATTCCTGGAGCGAGGAGGCAGGGGGCGGTCGGTTGAAAGCGCTGAACGAAAAATGGGAAATGTTCGTGCAGAAAACGACGGAGAAGAGCTACCGACTCGTAGAAGCCAACAAGCAGCAGTCATTTCGTGGCCGCGGTGAAGGATTTGGAGCTTTCGGCTGGGGAAAAGGAGGGAAGGAGTTAAAAGTGTGGAATTCGTCACAGACTCCCGTTGTGTTAATGTTTCAGAAATATGACGTCTTATGAAAAATACGAGTTGTAAAGTAACAGTGTCAAGCGATGGTGTAGCGCAGCGCGCTCGGTCCCGAGGATAATAAGCTAAATTGGAGATTATACAGGTTCAAGTACTGTAACGTTCCGATTTTTTCAGCCAAAAAAAAAAAAAACAAAACTAGCAAACTGTTTCGCATTATTTTTTTCGAAAACTCGATTTTATTCGGCCTCATATGTTCTCTGAACGTTACAAATTATTTCGATTGCATAAAAATGTTGCCGGAAATTCATCCCGAGATATCCGAAGATTTAGTTACTACTGGGAATAATTTTATATTCAATTTTTATAATGTTGATATGCAAAAATAAGATTATTTATAAATATGGTGCGTTTTCTTTTTTCGATATTTTAAGTGGGGTCAATTTATTAAAAAAAAAGATTTTGTCATAAATCAGCATTTTATAAATGTAATAATTTCCCGTTTGAGCTATAAGGTGCGGTTTTGCCTAGTGTATAAGTAGGCAGACTCCTCGATTTTGGGGGTACTGTTGCCGATCCCCAAAAAACCATAGAAAGGTATCCAAAATTTTTTTTGGTGTATACTTAAATGCCCCATTTTTAGCGTTTGGGGGACTGGGGGGGCAAAACTTTCTCAGAGATTGTCCATGGTACCCCCAAATTTTGGAAGGAAATTTGTCGGCTACATTAATCGGAATTTTTTTGGAGGTACTTCCTCCCCTTGACCCCCACCCCTGCCCATCCATGGCCTGGCCTAGTGCCCCCTCGTTTTTTTAAACTTTTTTGTAGTTTTCCCTTATTTTTAGGTCGAAACGCTGCTCAGAATCAGCGATGATTACGGAAAAAAAAGGCGTCAGTCCCCGACCTTTCCCTGGAGGGAGAGGCGTGAGTTGGAGGCGGACATGGGCGTCCGCGAAGGAAGATTCGAGACATGAACAACCAGGTAATCAGAAACTGCAGTGCGGTTCTCATCCGGTCTCAACTATGACGCAATAATAGTAAGAAGTGATATAAAATACTTCTAGCTGTGACGCTTTTTATCCCTTTTTAGACAGCGTTCTCTAAAAACCAGATGAGTTAGGAGTTACGTTGAAGTTGAACGGAAGACTGAACTCTGCGGTTTTTTATTAGAATCTTATTATAAGTATGATTAAAATGGAATATATTAAATTATTATTGAAATTGTTATTTTTATAACATAGAGTTATTTATTAGAAATAAATAATTTTATTTTTTCCAGGCGGGACAGTTTGCTGGGAGATCGGACCAGCCAAACAAAGGGATAATCAGCGAGCGCCAGAAGCTCGATTAATGACACAGATACAATATCGCGTTAAAATTAAGTTTTTAATAGACAAAATAAAAAAGAAAAACCCCAAAGACTATACGTTTGAAAATTATTTTCGCCTCTAGGTTGGTAGAAGAGATACAGTTTTTTTTAAGCATTTATAGAGACTTTTGTGGGCGTTTTTTGTAATTCAAATTCTTTTGCTCAGAAATAGATTTTCAAGTACGGCCATAATATTATAATTTTTGTACAGATTTAAATTATATCAAAAAAATTGAGATAAATTAAAATTTAATAATAAATTAACAATAATTATTGTTTAACGTGTCGTAGGACTTAACCAATAATTTCAGAATTTGAACGAAGCTCTAAATACACCAGTTTCTTTTAGAGACATCGATGACAAAGAGAGTTGGATTGAGTAAGTTATAATTATCTCAATAAATTAGGTATGGTAGTTTTATTCATCATAACATTAAGTTTTTTTATGGAACACTGACGTTGAAGAATATAAGTTGCAACAAAAAGTTACTTTTGTAATTATTTATTAAAATGTTTTTACTCAAATGTATGTTGTGAGCGATTCATGATTAATTCTAAGGGATAATACTTCTAAATATTATTATATTCGATTATTTAGAAAACATATTTCTTTCATGCATAACAAATTAACAGCTAAAAACGTATTTTGATTTTGTTTTCAGAACCTTTGAATTTAGATTTTTGAATAGTTTTGAAATGAATCAACTTTTTTAATTCTGATAGAGAAAATGAAAATAGTAATAATACTTTTTTTCCCCTTTTTCATACCCAGTTACAAGTTCGGTCCACAAGTTCAACCGTTTTCTTTTATTGTTTATGTAAAATGACAGACCTATTGGGGTTGAGAAACGGGCAATTCAAAACGGGGGGCCGTTGAACGGGGGGGGGGAAAAAGAAAAAAAGAAAAAAAAGAAAAAAGAAGGGAAAGGGACAATGGCTTAAAATACATTGAAATAGGCTAAAAAATTGCAAAAAATTCGCGAATAATGGGCGTCGTGATAGGTCAAAAATGGCGTCGCGTATTTTTAGATTCTTTTTTCATTTTTTTGGGGCGGGGGGTGAAAACAAGAGGGCAATCTACAATAAAAGCGAGGGGGAATTTCAGACCGTGCGGTATGTAAATAATATTGTCAATTGTGCAATTACAAAAATTAAACTTTTTTTGCAAGAACAGTGCAAAGGTTCTGCAGTTTTTCAGACTCAATGATAGATCAAATTAAATTACGAGATGATCTAGATGGAATTGCCGAATGGGCCCGGGGTCATTGGCAGCTCAATCTGAAAATAATGTGAAGTCTACATTAATATTTGTAAAAATGTGCACAACAGAAAATATTGCTGCTTTAAAAATAATAGAGAAGCTACTAAAACTAATATGGTCAAAAACTACCATGTGCTACCGCACTGAGTGACTTAAAGTTTTCAACACATTGCGGAGAAAATCACTGAAATTTTTAAAAACCGTAAACTTTAATTTTTAGATGTTTCAAATCTCAAATCCCCAATTTAAAAACTATCTTATTGCTTACAAAAGTTTTAGAATAAATCGTCCTATATTTTGATATGCAAGTGTTGTTTGGAACCCGTATATGACTAAAGATAAATATATTGTCAAAATAAACTATTTTACCGAACAGTTTTTAAAGTTTGTAACTTAAAAGATACTGGATAAGTAAACAGACTAAAAACACTTAATCTAGAAACTAGAAAGAAAAGAAGAGAAAAAGGTTTAATCGATTTCAAGTCTTAAAGTGTTCATAATTTTTGTTCTAACACAAGAAATCAACCAGAGGACATTCGGAGAAAACACATACAGTTTTTTTAATAGAGTTATAAGTAAAATAGAAATTTATCTAATGAAGATCAAGTTATTTCCAAAAACTCTGTACCGATTTAAAAAATCTTTGATGAATTAAGCTAATGAGCAAT
>JASAMX010018363.1:0-73871 GCA_030248175.1 Microlaimidae sp. YZB2_3 | reverse complement strand
GTTTAGCAAATGCAGTTTTTTATACAGTTGTTTTTCGAAGCATTTTATCTTATTATTTGGTTTAATATTTTTTATTATGATCAAATAAGAATATTATATTAAACTTTATTATTTATTATCACAGGAAAACACGCGCTGCTTAGTCGATAATTAGAATAAAAGTTTCGTAATCTTAAGTTATTAAAGCCACACAAGAAAAATGAAGATATAAGTGTAAAAAACTAGCTTGTTTTCAATATCAAAATTACAAAGATAAGCGATATATAAAAATATATATCGCTATATATAAAATATATAGCTAAATATATTTATATATATATAAATATTTACGTCTTCTTTCTTCAATTATGGTTGACGCGTCGCCGTGGGACCCGTTTACAATTTGTCCTTTGTGCTCTGATTCCACCCACGATTATTTGTCTTAGTACCGTTTTTTCGGTTTTTTTATGACGCCCTCATTACAGACGGTAAACGTGGCGAACTTTTAAACTTTTATTTTTTAAAAGACTAATTAAAAAAATTGTCGAACAAACATTTATCCAGTTCATTTATTAGGACGTTTCGAGATCAGTACTCATTATCAAGTAAGCTAAAATAGAAAAAGAGTACTAGTAGAATATATGCATATAAAAATAAAACACTATAAAATATCACAAAAATCTGTCACAAAATAAAATAAAACATGGACGCGCAAGAATGGTTAAAACAGAAATAACGAAAGGGAAGCAATTTTGGCATTAATTTCGGGCGATTCTTTGCAATTAACAAGGTTTTCTTAAATTAAATGTGTAAGTCAAAGACACAGTGACTAAGAATTCGGAAATCGGTATAATTTACATTAGATTTATATTGTAACATTTTTTCAAAAACTGCACTTTTTTCGAGTTTTTTTCGCACTTCATTTTCGGAGTCGCTTTGTGTGAAAATTAAAATATACAAAAACTTACTATTTTGTTTACCGTTTTTAGGTTCAGTTTTATTGCTAACAAAAGCCAAAATTTGTTCTATATATTTGTTTTTACCAGTCATGTTTAACTAACTGTGCATTTTAAGATTCCGTTAATTTCGGCCACCTGAAAATTTAGGTGAAAGAACCTGCCGTTTTTTGCTGTTTTTAAATATCATTGTAATACCGTATTTATAAAGAATTTTTTTTGCTCGTTTGACTTTGTTTTGACGTTTTTTAAGCCACAAATAAAAATTGAACAAAAAATACAAATTATTAAAACTTGTTTTTTAAGGTTTTGACATAATTATTAAAAATCTCGCCACAATAACTATTAAAGTTCGCAAACGGGAAAAAATTAAGTTATATGTACCAAGAACAATACCTAAGGGTAAATTTGCAACCTTTAGAAATTTTTATTGTTCGTTTAAGCAATAATTATGGCCAGTTTTTTGTAGGTGGCCGAAATAAATGGCACGCGCCTTAACTTCGGCCACTTTAAAAAAAAGTTTAAACCTTCACTGATCTTTGTGTGACAGAAATATTTAAATTTTGCACTGGAATAACAAATATAGCTATTGTTTGATTTTTAGGCCAAATTTTGGCTTGATTGAAAAAGCCAGAAAAAATTTATTCAAAAAAATAAAAAAGGTGGCCGAAATTAAGTCAGTTACCCTACTTGTTAAATTTTTTTCAAAACCATCGCTTTTTGACTTTTTCTTTCCATATCCTTTCTTTAGGGCGTCTACTTTCTGAGACATCACACCAACTGAAATTGCCGATCGAATTGTATATATATTCAACTTAAGTCTATTAAACCCCATGATAAAACGGTATATATATATACAGCCACGTTTACTAGAGTTATCATACCTAGACTGATCTCGTCAGGGAATAGTACAGTCCTCTGCTCCTCCCCCTTTTCGGTGCCAGGCCGCGCCGGGCCGACTCCACCGCCCCCGTTCGATTCCCCTCCTCTCCTTACCTCAGGGCGGAGGCTGAACCGGGGGAGTTGGCTAATGTCCGGCAGAGAGTTGGCGTCATCGTCATCATCATCTTTAATCAAACAACTCTCATTCTTAATGTTTCACTTGGTGAATTTTTTTTCAACTTTTAACAACTCTCTTCTGCGTTTTTTTAATGGTGAATCTTTTATGAAATGAGTTTATACAACTGATATTTTCTTTTTTTAATTTTTTACTATGTAAGTTTTATATAATAAAAATTCAACAAACAGCACTTAATTTTCATTTTTAAGATGATTTTTTTCAGTTTTAGTAATGTTTTAGCCATTCTATTTATTTAATATAAATGGACTGCTTGATAGTTCTTCAAAATTACTTATTTATCAACCGAAATTAATTTAAATTTAGAGTTTTAATGTATATTATCGGAATTTTAAGGCTGTTTGAAACATGCTAAGTTATTATGGCCATTTGAAACATGCTAAGTTATTTTAAAACAAAAAGTTTTTAAGGAGTTGTGACAAAAAAACTTTCGTTTTTTGTCAAAAAAAATCCGGGAAGTTGCCCACCTACGAGAGGGGGTGTGGCGTGTGGGTGTATGGGATGGCTTATACTCATTGGTAGGAAGACTCCCGATTTTTGGGAGTATACCCAACCCCCGAAATTTGTGGGAAAGGTTTCCCAAAAATTTTTTTAGGTCACACCTCAAATACTCCATGTTTAGCGTTGTTAAGACTGCGTGGGACCCCTCAAAATTTAGGGGAGTGGTGTCCAAACTCCGGGGTACCCCCAAATTTCAGAGGATAGCGGAGGGTACCTATACTTATATCACCAAAAAAAAAACAAATCGTTAAACAGTCTTACTATATTAACAGACCTGTGCACTGCCCCCCCCCCCCCGCCCCGGGGGTTAAAACGGGGGGGGGCAATTCCAAAACGGGGGGGGGGGGGGGGGGGGGGGCAACTTTTTTGAAACGGGGGGGGGCAATAAAACGGGGGGGGGGGGGGGGGCACGCAGGGGGGAAAGAAAAAAAAAGAGGAAAAAAGGGAAAAAAAAGAAAAAAAGAAGGGAAAAGGGAAAAAAGGGACAAAAAAAGCGGAAATAAGGTAAAAATAGGTCAAAAATGGCTTAAAATACATTGAAAATAGGCTAAAAACTGCAAAAAATTCGCGATGATGGTGTCATCATAGGTCAAAAATGGCGGCATATTTTTAGAGGTACTTTTTCATTTTTTGGCGGGGGGGGGGGCAATAAAACGGGGGGGGGGGCAAATCCTCCAATAAAACGGGGGGGGGGGGCATTTTCAGACCGTGCACAGGTCTGTATTAATATTATTATTTAATGTTGTGTTCCTAAGAAATACCGCGAATAACTCGGTTCTATTTTACCTACACAAATAGGTGGGCAAAGGGGGGATGCGGGTTGGGGGTTATACCCCCAAAAAAATCCCGATTACGGCCGACACCCCCCTGAAATTTAGGGGTACCCCGGACACCCCCCTAAAATTTGTGGGTCCCAGTATTAAAACTGCTGAAAATGAGGTATTTGAGGTATACCGCAAAAAAAAATTTTTGGGACACCCCACACCATACATGGGCAAGTTAGTTCGGAGTGGGGGGGGGTTTAAACTGAAAATTAGGGGGGAGGGGTTAAAATTCGAGAAACGCAAAATACCCATATCGTTTTTTTTCTGGAGTGCATTATACCCATATCGTTTTTCGATTTTAAAGAAGAAATAGGTAAAAAAAGCTAATTTTAGGTAAAATTGCATTTTTGAGTTTTTTACCGTTTAAAACGTTCGTTTTGACCTCAAAACTTAAGTTTGGAGGCAGTTAAAAGTCATTTTAAAAACAATTTTTGCACAGCAAAAAGCCATCTGCCATATATATATATTATATTTACAGGGGCGTAGCCAGGATTTCGGAAAGGGGGTTGTAACTCCATACAAACTTTTCACGAGGGGGGGGGTTGTAGGGGGTTGTACTCCAAATTTTCAAAAAACCGTAAAAAAGACATTAAAAAGGGCAAAAAAATTTTGCGCTTCGCGCTAAGTGATTCTTTTTGCTGTTATTTGCATTGTTTTTTAAGTTAAACTTAAAAAATTTTAGGTTTAAAAAGGTATAACATTTAATCGTGCGACAGCACGAAAACAAAAAGGATATAAATGTCGAGCGCTGAGCGGAGGGAAGCGCGAGAAAAATTTTTTAAAATTGTTCCCTTAGGACCCTCAAATCTTTACTTCCACCAGCCCAAAAGGGAGGGGGTTACTTACAACCCCCATAACCCCCCTGGCTACGCCTTTGTATATATATATATGCTTATATGCTTAAACATTACTTAATACAAAGTGGTTGTCAACTCAGTGATTTGTTATAAATACTTTAAGAAAACTCAGGGGATTGGCCCAAAATCCAATACCCAAATAAAAAAATTTTAAAAAAATTTAAGACTCATTTATTATAGTATATTCATATTATTATTGTAGCTTTAGCTACAATAATATGAAGATAATATATATAATACCTAATAAACTAAACTCTAAACCAACTGTCAGATCTACCAAACTTAAAAACTAATATAATAAATAACGTGCAATCATATTTTAATAATTTTAAACATTTTTACTTTGGGCCCAAATTTCCTTCATCTAACTTAAAAATCCACACTAAGTTAGTTTTACAACCAAACGACAGTCGATGAAGTTTTGTTGTATACATCACATCACATTAGTAAATTGTTGCAACGTTTCGGTTCGGCCATATCGAATTATTATCATCAGGCAGTCAGTACTGATACACATATGAGCGGTTAAAACCAAAAATTAATTACAGAAGGTTATAATGAAGTATACATAATGAAGTTTTTTTTTCATCAACAACATCAATTCTGCGACTTAATTGTCGTACAACGACGAGAAATTTTTCTACACCAAAAATATAATAGGTAATAATAATAATAATATATATATATATATATATATATATATATATATATATATATATATATATGTATATATAACGCAAATTAAAAATATAATTATGTTAGAATATATAAGTATATACAACGAGAAATTTTTCTACACCAAAAATATAAATATGTAGGTAATTATATATATATAACGCAAATTAAAAAAATACATTAGTGGAATACTAAAAATAGTAAAAATAAAAAAAATAATTTTAAACGATTAACTTTTATTGTAAAACCTTGCAACAGAGATTAGTTAAAAACTAATATAATATGTAGTGGAAAAACATTAAAATAAAAAAGCTGAAGTGAAAGGGCCGCAATAATTTTATTGAATATGTGGTTTTTCTGCGCGATATTTAAGCTAAGTTATATAGCGTATATATATATATATCTATATATATATATATATAATATATATATATATATATATATATATATATATATATATATATATATATATATATATATATATATATATATACAGACCTGTGCACGGTCTGAAAATGCCCCCCCCCCGTTTTATTGGAGGATTTGCTCCCCCCTGTTTTATTGCCCCCCCCGCCAAAAAATGAAAAAGTACCCTAAAAATATGACGCCATTTTTGACCTATGATGACACCATCATCGCGAATTTTTTGCAGTTTTTAGCCTATTTCAATGTATTTTAAGCCATTTTAGACCTATTTTTACCTTATTTCCGCTTTTTTTGTCCTTTTTTCCCTTTCCCCTTCTTTTTTTTCTCTTTTTTTTCTCTTTTTCTCTTTTTCTTTCTCCCCCTGCGTGCCCCCCCCCCGTTTGATTGCCCCCCCCCCGTTTCAAAAAAGTTGCCCCCCCGTGCCCCCCCCCCCCCGTTTTGGAATTGCCCCCCCCCCGTTGAACCCCGGGGGGGGGGGGGGGGGCAGTGTCCAGGTCTGTTAATATAGTAAGACTGTTTAACTATTTGTTTTTTTTTGGTGATATAAGTATAGGTACCCTCCGCTATCCTCTGAAATTTGGGGGTACCCCGGAGTTTGGACACCACTCCCCTAAATTTTGAGGGGTCCCACGCAGTCTTAACAACGCTAAACATGGAGTATTTGAGGTGTGACCTAAAAAAATTTTTGGGAAACCTTTCCCACAAATTTCGGGGGTTGGGTATACTCCCAAAAATCGGGAGTCTTCCTACCAATGAGTATAAGCCATCCCATACACACACACGCCACACCCCCTCTCGTATGTGGGCAAATTCCCGGATTTTTTTTGACAAAAAACGAAAGTTTTTTTTGTCACAACTCCTTAAAAACTTTTTGTTTTAAAATAACTTAGCATGTTTCAAATGGCCATAATAACTTAGCATGTTTCAAACAGCCTTAAAATTCCGATAATATACATTAAAACTCTAAATTTAAATTAATTTCGGTTGATAAATAAGTAATTTTGAAGAACTATCAAGCAGTCCATTTATATTAAATAAATAGAATGGCTAAAACATTACTAAAACTGAAAAAAATCATCTTAAAAATGAAAATTAAGTGCTGTTTGTTGAATTTTTATTATATAAAACTTACATAGTAAAAAATTAAAAAAAGAAAATATCAGTTGTATAAACTCATTTCATAAAAGATTCACCATTAAAAAAACGCAGAAGAGAGTTGTTAAAAGTTGAAAAAAAATTCACCAAGTGAAACATTAAGAATGAGAGTTGTTTGATTAAAGATGATGATGACGATGACGCCAACTCTCTGCCGGACATTAGCCAACTCCCCCGGTTCAGCCTCCGCCCTGAGGTAAGGAGAGGAGGGGAATCGAACGGGGGCGGTGGAGTCGGCCCGGCGCGGCCTGGCACCGAAAAGGGGGAGGAGCAGAGGACTGTACTATTCCCTGACGAGATCAGTCTAGGTATGATAACTCTAGTAAACGTGGCTGTATATATATACCATTTTATCATGGGGTTTAATAGACTTAAGTTGAATATATATACAATTCGATCGGCAATCTCAGTTGGTGTGATGTCTCAGAAAGTAGACGCCCTAAAGAAAGGATATGGAAAGAAAAAGTCAAAAAGCGATGGTTTTGAAAAAAAATTAACAAGTAGGGTAACTGACTTAATTTCGGCCACCTTTTTTATTTTTTTGAATAAATTTTTTCTGGCTTTTTCAATCAAGCCAAAATTTGGCCTAAAAATCAAACAATAGCTATATTTGTTATTCCAGTGCAAAATTTAAATATTTCTGTCACACAAAGATCAGTGAAGGTTTAAACTTTTTTTTAAAGTGGCCGAAGTTAAGGCGCGTGCCATTTATTTCGGCCACCTACAAAAAACTGGCCATAATTATTGCTTAAACGAACAATAAAAATTTCTAAAGGTTGCAAATTTACCCTTAGGTATTGTTCTTAATACATATAACTTAATTTTCCCCGTTTCCGAACTTTAATAGTTATTAGAAAGACTTTAAAATAATTATGTCAAAACTTAAAAAAAAAATTTTTAATAATTTTTATTTTTTTTTAAATTTTTATTTTTGGATTAAAAAACGACAAAACAAAGACAAACGAGCAAAAAAATTTATTTATAAATACGGTATTACAATGATATTTAAAAACAGCAAAAAACGGCAGGTTCTTTCACCTAAATTTTCAGGTGGCCGAAATTAACGGAATCTTAAAATGCACAGTTAGTTAAACACATTGCAAAATGATTTTGAAGAAAATATCAAAACATGAAAATTAACAACTTTGAGCCTTAAATAGAAGATATTTTAAGGTTATATAGTGCTTCGTTCTAAATTTGATGCAGTTTAAAAACAAAGCAAAAATTAGGAAAATCACTAAATATTCACTTTTTGTATAAAAATGCTGATAATGTGGAATAACAAAAATACAAAACTTTTGCAAAAAACACTTTATTCAACATTATTCCAGTTACTTTTGTACTAGTTCTTTTGTGTTTTAAAAATAAGCCAATTTTCTAACACCCTAAATTGGTGGCCGAAATTAAGTCAGTTACCCTAAGGCACGGGGCATAGGTGAGAACGGTCGGGGAAGCTAGGGGGGTGGCTACCAGGGGTAAATTGAATTTTAAATTCTAGGAGGGGGGTCCGGACCCCCCTAGCTTTTTAGGGAGGGGGTCGACCCGGGGTGCGAAATTTTGAAATCTAGAGGGGGGTCAGGTGGGGTCCGGTGTCCAAAGCAAAACAGTTTTAAACCATAATAACTTTAATAATTGTTCTTTTTATAGGATAATACTACATTTTATTGAATAAAAAGCCATATTCATGTATAAAAAGGGTGTAAAAGCATGAATATTGAATATGTGATAAAAATCCACGTTTTTGGAAAAAAATTTAGTATAAAAAAGGTGCCTAAAAGTTTCCCGAGGGGTTTCAGGGGTAAAAAATTCGGGGGGAGGGGGGCCCTAAATTTTCGTCTAGGGGGGTCCCAAAATTTCGAGGCTAGGGAGGTGGACCCCACCCTGCCCCCACCCCCTTCTCACCTATGGGACGGGGGCTGTTTGGAAAAGTATTTTTTTGTTTTAAATGCTAAAGAAGCAGTTTTCTTGCTTTGTGTTGTGTAAACATTGTTAGCTCTATTCAGCCTCGAACTTCCGAATTTTGAACAAAAAAGTGCATAATTGAAAAGAAGAATTAACAAATGAAATTTATAGCAGCTTTATGTTCAGGCTTTGTTTGACTCCAGATACATAATTGAAGTTTCTTTTTACTCCTACATAAATATCATGCTTTCAAACTCGTATATACATTTAAAGCTAAGTCAGCTCCAAAGCTGCGCTCCTTAAAGTAATATATATATATATATATATCAGAGACATACCCAGACTTTCATTTTTGTGGGGGGGGGCTCGCCCCCCTCCCCCCGAAATTTCAGGGAGAGAGGGGGAGACCCCCCCCCCTTTAATTCTTGAAAACGTTAAAAAAGCAGGGATAAACGTGGATAAAGCTGTATAATACACTGTTTTTGGCCTAATAATCTATTATCTAATATTTTCAACGATAAAAACATGTTTTCTTAGTTAAAAATTATAAATTATCACACATTGGCAGAGCCTGGATTTCACAAAAAAGGAATTTAGAGACCTTTCAGACCCCTTGGCTGTTGAGACCCCGGGGTTTTATTGGGGGGGGGGCAATTCCAAAACGGGGGGCAGGCAGGGGAGAAAGAAAAAAAAGGACACACACACGCACGCACACACACACACACACACAAACATTACGTCTATCTATATATAGGTTTTAAGAATTTTAAGCAATGAAATGCTTTATATTCAGATCAGATCAGATGTTGGTTTATAATGTTGGCTTGGCTGATATAGTTTTTTTTTAGTTTTCGCATTGCATGTTTTTAACAGAGTTTAACAATATTTTTAAAACTTTAGTATAATATATATAGTTCGTTGCATGTATCTAATAAATAAACGTTGTATGATTGTTCGGACAAAATTAAGCGCAGAAAACCAAGCCTCAATTGTATTCATTTATATTGAAGTTTATTTTTAATATAAATTAACACAAAGTCATGTGATGTGCACTAAAAGAAATTAAGCGAGCATATCTTGCCCATCAAATGATAAATTTATTTCAATAAATCTATCATTAGATAACAGTCGATGTAAGCGTGTGACATGCGCTCAAATTGTTTTTTTTTACATTGCACACCATTTTTTGTACAAGCTATATATAGCCATCATAACAGTTAAAAAAACTGCTTGATTTTTACGATTATGCCAATTATGGGACATATAAAACTCGAAATAATATGAGTTTGCATTGCGCGCACTTTCCTGTACGTACGCCAAGTATCAATGGGAAACTGCTGATCTTTCTTTAAAAATAACTTACATTAATTTATATGGTATATACTCACTTCACTTATGTAGTTAATGTTTGTATATCGTTTAGACTGGCTATTATCTTTGTTTTAATGTTTTCTGTATATATATGTTACATAAATGAAAATAAAACTGATAGGCAGTTGTTTTTGCGTCTATATATTTGTTATAAGGTAAAATCAGGGACGTACCCAGAATTTCATTTGGGAGGGGGGATTGTAGCACAAAAAAAATTTTTTGGGGGGGGGGGGCTCCGCCCTTCCCCCCTCCCTCGAAATTTTTGTGGGGGGCGGAGCCACCCCCTTAATTTTTGAAGACGTTAAAAAAGCAGGAATAAACGTAGATAAAGCTGTATAATACACTGTTTTTGGCCTAATAACCTATTATCTAATGTTTTTAGCGGTAAAAACATGTTTTCTTAATTAAAAATTACATTAGCACACATTGGCAGAGCCTGGATTTCACAAAAAAGGAATTTAGAGACCTTTCAGACCCCTTGGCTACACCCACATTGTAAACCAAAGCACATGAGCAGCATCTCGACTCCATGTTTTTTAGGGTACCTACCTAACTATATGAAAAAAAAATCCAAGCCAATGCTATAGGCGGCTGGAAAATTTAGGAGGGGGAGGTACATAAATTAACCAATATGATTGTTTGTTTTGCTTTCTGTGTAGTACTTATTACTTATAAAAAATATTGTACTAACTTTGAAATAACATTAGCATTAGGCAAGATAAATAGCAAGATATATGTATGTATACTATAGAAAGTGACTGCTGAGCGAAGCGAAGCGGAAAAAATTTTTGGTTTTTGGGGGTCGATTGGGTTACTAAAATTATTTTAAAGTTTGGCGCCGAGCCGATTAGCGAAATGAAATTAATGGGGGGGGGGGGGGTTTTTTTTTTTTTTTTTTTGATTGGGGGTTTTTTTTTTTTGGGTGGGGTTTAGTGTTTTTTTGGGGGAGAGGTTTTAAATGTTTATTAAAAAATTTTAGTGAGAGGGTGGGTGATATGGTTTGGTTGGGTTTTTTTTTTTTTCTTTTTTGTTTTTTTTTTTTGGCTTAGGTTTTGTTATTAGATATTGGTATTTATTGTGTTTAATTTTTGTTATAATTGGTGTTATTTGATTGTGGGGTTTAAGCGGGTGGTAAAATTTTGTTTGGGGGTGGTCTAGGGTCAAAAATCTTGGTTTTGTGTGTTGGTTGGTAGGTGTTTGGTGTGGTTGGTTTCACTTGACTTTTGTATTGGTTTGTTGAGTGGAAAACTGTGCGTTGGGTAGATCTGATTCAGTGGATTTCTGGAGGATAAAGGGTCTCGTTTTATGTTTCTTGTTTAGAAAAAAATTTTTTTTGGTTGTTTCTTTTTTTGAAATTGGAATCGAGGGGGGTTAGAGGTCTTTTTAGGGAAGTTCTTTTTTTAAAATTTTTTTTTTTCTTTCTTTTGTTTTTGTTTTCAATTGGGCGCTTTTTTGCCGCCCGTCCCGGCGCTCGCGCGGGGGGCCCGCCTTGCCGTTTGGCGCGCGTTGCGCGCCCTCGCGCGGCTTCCGAGGCAAGCCGTTTGCCCCCCCTTGTTCAATCCCCCCGCCTGCCTCCCTTTTGAATTGCCCCCCCCAGCCGACGTGAGTCTGTTTTAGAGTTCTGATTAATTCCGATTAATGAAATTTCGTTTTTTCAGCAGAGGTCTCTCTTGTCTTTAAACTTGATATATAATGAGATTTATCCCACACTGAAAATTGGGGCTAAGAATCTCCTGTACACGTACCCGCGTACCCAAAATTCTGAAGCTCCGGGGAAAGTTTAGAGCTCTTAAATCCTTCCGCTAGTGCAGTAGAATGATTAAGAATTGGGAACATCATTTTCAAACGAAGCTGTGAAAAGAAAAAGTTGGAAACTTTGAAAAATGAAGCTCCAGAGCTGTGAAAAGCGGATCTTCGGAGCTTCGTTACTAATATGCTAAAAAATTTTTCAGCAGAACTTCCGTTGGCTTCTATCCCGATCGATAATGAGGCCCATCCAGAATTAAAACAGGGGGCCACGGCATTCGCCATCAAAAGCAAAATCAAACAACTCACCAAGTACGCTTCCAGCAAGGCCGCCGAGGTATGATTATTAATACCATTCATTCCTATTATAATTATATGTTTTTTTTTTCAGATTATGTTACTTTACTACTACACTTTTTTAAGTCGGACATATATATGCGGTCTGCTTCTGCTACCGAGATATATTAAGGCGAAGGGGTGACGAAAGAGTACTACATAACTTTCTCAAAAAATTTTAAAGCTGAAATTTCTCTTATTTAAGTTGCTTTGAGCAACCATTATAGTCCCCTACCTAAACTTTCAAAGCCCTTTCGAGGTCAGTACCACAAACGCTAAAATGTGGATTTCAGGATTAAATAAAGTGAACAAAAAAATCCCCGTTTCCAAAAAAAAACAAACATTCCCATCATATCTCCTTAGATGGCTGAAAATTAAACTTTAAAGCTCCTAATAAAATCTGCGCCAAAAATTAAGACGGAGCAGTTATTATTTTATTTTTTTCAACCCCAAAATTAGAAAAATACGACATTTTAAAAATTTTGGTTTTTGTTCTCGAAAATGAGCTCACCAATGAAAGCGCGTAGCCAGGATTTTGGATGGGGGTTGTACTCCATACAAATTTTTCAGAAGGGGGGGATTGTAGTAGCAGGGGGTTGTACTCCAAATTTTCAAAAACCGTAAAAAAGACATTAAAAAGGTTATTTTTAAAAATTTTGTGCGCTTCGCGCTAAGTGATTTTTTTTTGCTGTTATTTGCATTGTTTTTTTTAAATTAAACTTAAAAAATATATGGTTTAGAAAGGTATAACATTAAAAATCGTGTGACAGCACGAAAAAATTTTCCTAAATTATCTTTGAAATTCATTAAGGACCACTTAAAAGTTATAAAAACGTATATGAGTGTCGAGCGCTGAGCGAAGCGATGCGCGAGAAAAATTTTTAAAATTTGTTCTTTTAGGACCCCCAAATTTTTACCTCAGTCAGCCCAAACGGGGGGGGGGTTACAGTTACAACCCCCATAACCCCCATGGCTACGCCCTTGTACCGATGGTGTGTTTGAATATCGATATTTTGGACCCTTTAGAGCTACACTTGCGAAAATTATTATCTTGAACCATGAACACTCGCTCTTCAACTGCTTTTCTGGAGTGGAAAATTGCATCAATTTAATACAAAAAAGTTTTTATAGCTTAAAAAAATTAAAAATTACAATTATAGAAAAAGAGAAGAAATCATATTTTTAAAATTTTTTTTTTCTCTCAATATAAAAACCACAAGATTATAGCGAAAATTATTTTTCGGAAGTAGAAAAGTGTTTAGACTCAATTAAAACTGAAATTTGAATGCAGGAAGAGGTCTAAAATTTAAATTTTCACTAAAACAATTTTTTTTAATTTGAGAAAAAAAACACGACTTTTAAACTTTTTATGTTGAAGTTTAAAGTAGGTAGAGGTAGAAAAAGTTAAGAGAGTTTTATAATGTTGGTTTTTAAGAGAACCAGAATTGAAATTTTCCAAAAATCCAAAACAAGAATCAGAACCAGAATTCCAAATATTGCTCTGAACATACAGAACCTGGAACCGGAACTGCCCATCACTAATATTTACTATATTCACTCTATGACTGCAACCCTCCGTTCAGAAAATAACCTGATTTTTTAATGTGTTTCTATATTATTTTTCAGAAATTCCTTCCGGTCTATTCATAATTTAATACAACCTGGTATATTATGTGTTATGTAATTCAACCGTACACCGTTAAACATGTTTAACACGATTTGCACCGATGGTGCAAATCGTGTTAAACAGGTTTTTTCTTGTGAATTTTAAGGTGGCCAAAATTAACGGAATCTTAAAATGCGCATTAAAATGATTTTGAAGATATATTAAAATATGAAAATTAAAAATTTTGAGCCTTAAATGGAAGTTATTTTAAGGTTATATAATTCTTCGTTCTAATTTTGATGCAGTTTAAACACAAAACAAAAAAGCAAAAAAATACTTTTTGTATGAAAATGTTGATAATGCAAAATAACACAAATAAAAAACTTTTGCAAAAACACTATTCAACATTCATCCAGTTACTTTTGTGCTAGTTTCTTTGTGTTTTAAAAATAAACCAATTTTCTAACACCCTAAGTTTGTGGCCAAAATTACTGGTCCAAATGAAGTCAGATGCCCTACTATTTCCAGCTGCTGTGTCGTTGAATTTACAAAATTCAACACCCCCTTTAATTTTATGTGATGTTTAGTCTATTTCATTGGTTGACCATGTATTGATGTATAGACTAAGGACTTGTTAATAAGGAGAAGTGCGACTCATCAGCAAGGTTCTACTGCACTAATAGTATTAAATCAATGTATAATTTTTTTTAGTTTATTATAAGTCTAACAAAAAAATTATAATAATTGACATTGACATGGAAAAAAATCCGGCATTTACCGGATCTGAAAAAAAATCCATCTGGATTAGATTGGATCAGCAAATGGCCTGATGGGGATCTACCAGATCGCCGGATCAGATATTCGACTGGGCCCTATTCACCATTGTAACTATTGATGAGAAGGCAATTTACAAAAGGATATAAACATTTTGGAAAAAGTGCAACAAAATTTCACTAGACGTTTGTTTTATAAATGCAAGTTGTTACCTGTTGGTTATGAACATAGACTGAATTACCTAGGTTTAGAAAGATTAAAGGATAGAAGAGACAAAATTGATTTATATGAGTGCTTTAAAATTATACATTGCTTAAACAATTTGCAAGCCAATGATTTTTTAAGTTTAACCTGCAGCCCACCCGTGGTCATCCATTTAAATTGGCAATGGAAGACTGCCGAATTAATGCAAGGAAATTTTCTTTTGCAAATAGGGTTGTTACACCTTGGAACAATCTACTCCCATCTCAAGTAACTGTCGATTCTTTGGATGCATTCAAGAAGAGTTTTGGAACTGACTTAAATAAGCGCTCTTTTTGAGCCTTTAAAGTCATATCAGATAGCTATGTTCATTGATAATTAGTTACAATTGTGATTCATATTGGCGGCAATTAAGTCGCAGATTTGATGTTGTTGATGAAAAAAAAATAGAAAAAAAAATAAACACAATGAAATGATGAAAACAGAGAATTAAACTATGCATAAACTATGCTTAGTATGATATTAATTCTGTTATCTGATCATTAAAAAAAAAAAAAAAATCACGGGAAAGCATTAATACAAAAATATCATAAACATTATTACAATAATAATTAGAACATGTCCTTTCCAAAATGCTTTAACAAGTTTGTCCTTAGTAATATCATGCTGCACTGGCCCATATTAGTAGAGGGTTCTAAGATTGTGTAAGATGATATGAACAGCAATTCCCATGTTAAATGGTGAGATTGGGATTTCTACTCAAACTTAAACTCGAGTCAGAATTATGTTGATTTTAAAGTAATGGTTGATCTTTGGAGTATAAAAATAGTTTTAGTATATTTTTCCGTTCCCCATATAGATGAAAATAGTAAAATTTTTAATTTTGGCGGGATGTCAAATCTAAAAACCTCATTTATGTACGTTTTTATGCAAGATTAATATTTAAAAATTAGTAAAATTAAATTTAATTTGTTGGTTTTAATTAACGCTTGTGTAACACAGAAAACAGCATCGCATACATAATGATTCCTCTTCCTCCCCTGTGACAAAAAAAGTCTCAATAAATTAAAGTAACAGTGATGACACATCATAATACACGTGATAATTCATACACAATAACGTCCTGATTGTCTGCGACTCTGTTTAGATTACAAAAAACAGGAAAAAAACTGAGTATTGTTGTGGGTATTGTATACTAATTGTGACTTATGCTGTCCTACTTAAAACGATAAAGAATTCTCCACCGTATTTAAGGATTTTGGAGCTTAAACGTTTAAAATCAAAAATAAGGATGTGCTCGGATGTCATTTTTTTTTGACATCCGCGAATGCGGGTGCGCAGATTTGAAAGCAGAAATCCGTGGATGCGGATGTTTAGTGAATGCATTCTGACCATATCGTTTCTAGTGCTTTCAAGCTTTCTTCGCTCTATTTCGTTACAAGACCTTTGTAGAAGCGTTGAGAGTTGCTTTTGATTTAGCATAAAAGTATATGATAATGTTCTTGCTTCTGTAAATCTATTGGGCTTATTGGTATTCGCATTACTTCCCGTTAGCACTGCTATTGTGTTAAAACTGTAATTAATTTGTGTAAAATGCTGTATTAAATCAAGAATACATAAACCCAAGAGAATGCCGACTAACATTCAGCAACCAACTCGTACATATGCGACTTTTCAGTATTATCTGCTATAAATTTATATCTAGAGGGAACTCCTGACTCCTCTAAATTTTTTTTTTTGGGGGGTGCTACTACTATATACAAACGCTAATATGTGGTATTTTAAAGTTTACCTGAATATCTAAAAATACCAGTCGGTCCAAACCAAGAAAGAAAGCCAGGAACAAGTGATTTTTTTAGATCACGTCACAGTGAAACTGACACCTGACATACGACGAAGCTCAAATCATCTAATGCTCCGGAGCTTCATCGGGAGTTTTGATCCTTAAATGAGTAATTTAAAGCTTATTTTAACCTCGAAAGGTATTTTTAAGTTTTTTCAACCGCTTCTTTGAATTATAAATATTGTTATCAAAATTTTAAAATATCTAGTTTATTTAGAATTTATCACATATATATAATAAAATATATGGCATTAAATGAAATTTTATTATTCAGAAATTTTGGAAAAATAAGACAGAGCGGCAGCTGGTACTGTGGACCTCAGAACTTGACTAAATATTAGTAATTGCAATGTTAAGTGGACATTCTTTGGGTTTATCTCTATCTATCATGGCAGAAGAAAAAGTCGCAATCGGTACAGAATTTACATGAATGTGACTTACAGTATTTATACTGGGTCCGTGCTTCAAATAAAAAAAATTCACACTTACTTTCACGGGTAATTGCTGAAAGTTACACGACTCATTCTGCCATAATAATAATGACGTATTCTTGAATACAGCAAGCTTAAGCACCCCTTTTTCCGCTGTATTTTAGTTAAACTAAACTATTTTAATTCAAGTATTTTATTTTGCTGTATTGTGTTCTGTGCTGCAACTAAACAGATTGTTTTTAAAATATTCACTCGTTTAAAAAACAACAAAAAATGTTTAGAAAATCATGAATCTAATGTGTCGGTAGCAGTTATGGAAATTTTCTTTTTCATAGCAAGTTTTAAAGCGTTCTAATGTTTTGCTTCTGAATGTCGCAAAAATTTAAATTTCATTTACAAATAATACTGAGTATCAGGCAATTAAAAGCGAAGGAACCTCTACAGTTCCGCCCTTTAAATGAGCGATTAGAAGCTTTTTTAAACTTGAAAAACATTTTAAACTTTATAATCTATCTGTATTTGTGGACGATTGTTATTTCTTAAAGCAAGCATATTTTGGCATTAAAAGGTCAATTTATAAAATATCGGTCAATTTATAAAATTAAAAAAAATTTTTATAGATTAGGATAATAATCATAGATGAGAAAGGGGGGGGGGCAGGGTGGGGTCCACCCCACCCTAGCCTCGAAATTTTGGGACCCCTCCTAGACGAAAATCTAGGGGGGCCCCCACCCCTCCACCCAAACTTCCGAATTTTTTACCCCTGACGCCCCTCTGGATTTTGAAATCTGACCCCCCCCCTCTCCCTCCTCAGGAAAATTTAAGTACCTTTTTTATACTAAATTTTCTTCCAAAAACGTGAATTTTCATCACATATTCATGCTTTTACACCCTTTTTATACATGAATATGGCTTTTTATTCAATAAAATGTAGTATTATCCTATAAAAAGAACAATTATTAAAGTTATTATGGTTTAAAACTGTTTTGCTTTGAACACCGGACCCCACCTGACCCCCCTCTAGATTTCAAAATTTCGCACCCCGGGTCGACCCCCCCCTAAAAAGCTAGGGGGGTCCGGACCCCTCTGGGACCCCCTCCTAGAATTCAAAATTCGATTTACCCCGGGTAACCACCCCCCTAGCTTCCCCGACCGTGCTCACCTATGATAATAATAATAATAATTGATTTTGAAGATTTATAATTTTTGCATAGGTAAGCAAGGGGGGACTTGGTTAGGGTTATACCCCTAAAAAACATCCCGAATACTGCTAACCGTAACCCCCCCTCCCGCCTCCTAAAATTTGAGTTTTGGGTTACACCGGACACCCTCTCACTTAAATTTAGGGGTTCCCAGTTCTAAAAAGGCTAAAAATGGGGTATTAGAGGTGAATTGGGGACACTTCGCTCCCGCCATATCACTCCCTGCCTACTTCGCTCGTGGCAAATTTTGTAAATGCATTTTTTGTAACACTCTTAAAGATGGAAACCCTACGTTTTCCTAAGCCTAAGCGAAACCTAAAAATCAAACAATTTTTTTGTGATAAATTTATAAAATTGGCCGAAATAAGCCAAGAGCGAGGTTGGTCCCAGCAAAAAATAATAAATTTAGAAAAATTTCTTGGGAGCGAAATGGGTCAGAAGCGAAGTGGAGGGATCGAAATAAACCGTTCCCATTAGAGGTATACCCCAAAAAATTTTTTGAACACCCTCAAATGTCAGAGGTCAGGTGTACCCCCTCCCACATACATGGGCAAGTTGGTCCGGGTTGGAGGGGGGGTTAAACCCCAAATTAAGGGGGGTGTTAAAATCCGAGAAACACAAAATACCCATATCGTTTTTTTCTGGAGTGCATTTTACCCATATCGTTTTTCAATTTTAAAGAAATAATAGGGAAAAAACGCTAAGTTTAGATCAAAAAGCCCTTTTTATTGCATTTTTGAGCTTTTATTGTTTAAAACATTCATTTTCACCTCAAAACTTAAGTTTGGAGGGGGTTAGAAGTCATTTTAAAGACATTTTTTTCTTCAATTTTTTTCCGAAATTTGGGGGTTTAACCTTCTCCCCCCTTCTGAGTGGGAGGGGGGTTTATCCCCTTAGAATTTTGGTGGGGGTCAACCATCCCCCCGAACCGCCCCCCGTGCTCATGTATGCCCTCCCCAAAAAAAATCCGGTAGGTAGAATGCCCACCTATGAATTATTGCACTATGAATTATGATAAATGAATCTCGCTGTTTTACAAGATAAACATGATTACTTAAAAATTTATTTTCATTGCTCCTTATTACTGTACAAATAACAATTTCATAATATTTTTAACGTAAAAATGTTTGTGGTGTATTTGTTCGCAATCACTGCTGATTTAAAAAATGAAATGGCATCATTTCTGCTTGCTATTTTTTTCGATATATTTCGCTGTACTATTTTTATCTCAGATGCTATGTTTAAAGCTGTTGAATGTTTGTTTTTTTTTGAATTTTACTATAACACTTAAACAGTGTAGTGTGCATAAAAAGCTGTAGATATTGCTTCATAATGGCTTAAATTATGTATTTCGCCGCTTATTTAATTTTGAAAATTTTAGGAAAAGCAAAAAAAAAACTTATTTGTGATGTAAAAACGTAGAAAATATTAGTTTGTTATTTAATATTTATGCAATAAACTTAACTTTAAATTTTATAACAAAAAGTCATTTTTATGTGGATAGAATGGTGACTTTTTCGTAGAAAACTGGCGTTTCCAAATTGCTGGTTTGACGTCCACAAGTACATGGCCAAAGTTTTTAGAACAGAGCGATTGTAAAAAAAATTACGTTTTTTTAAATTGTTGATATGTATAAGACGTAATTTAATTTCAGCGTCAGCATCTCACTCACTGACGTATATATACTAGACGGTTGCTAGCAGAGGCGTAGCTAGGATTTTAGAAAAGGGGGTCTAACCCTGAACAAACTTTCGGAAAGAGGGGTCCAGGGGGGTCCAAATTTTAAACGTTATATAAATGGCTAAAAAAATTTATTCAGGAGGGTTTATTCAGTTGTTTCTGTCAAATACTCGTCTTTTTTATTAATTGCAATAAAAATAAAAATACGCCCATAAAACGAAGAAAAAAATTTTACAAACAATTTTATATAGGTACCTTAAAGTTTTTGATTTTCAAAACATTATTTATTTAACAACTACATAAGAATGGGTGTTTGAATTACCCCTGAGCAACGTAAAGTGCAAGAAAATGTTTTTAAAATTTTTTCTCTTAATCTCTAAATCTTACCAACAACCTAAAGAGGGGGTGTCCAGTGTGGTCGTACTAAAATTATAAAACAAAAGTACAAATTTGGAAGTGGAGATCAATTAAAACATTAACAATGCTTTGATTATTTTACTATATAATAACTTCCACTATTTCCAACTAAAAATTATTGCAAAATTAAAAAAATATCAAAAATAAAATTTAATAAGATAAATTTGAACAATCGAGCGCTTCGCTCTGCCTAACGCGAGAAAATTGTGAAAAAAATGGTCGTTCTGGACTTGGACCCTAAATTTTTATCCTTGCCGACCCAAAAGGTGGGGGGGGGCGTCTAACCCCAAATTTTTACTTAAGCCAACCCAAAAGATGGGGAGGTCTAGACCCCCCTGGCTACGCCCATGGTTGTTAGACCGATCACCCGTTAAGTTTATTTTATAACTCTCAATTATTGGGCGCCGTGTTTCTGAAAAATCATTACAACGAGAGTTGTCACTCTTTAGCCGCGAAGAAATTCAATGCTAGGAGACGTTGACGAAAACGAAATAGAAGAAGACACCAAAGACGTAGATGATGAAGTGGACATTTTTTCTGACTTTGATATGGCTAAAAAGGCAAATTTTGCTCTGAGAAAGATTTTAGATTTTTCTAGACTTTGCAGACTTTGTTTCAGTAGTGTTCAGTTTGCGATACACGTAGTTTTTGTTTTCTAATTTTGATTTTTACAGCAAGGTTTTTTATAGAAAATATAGTTGTACAAAATAATAGCGTAATTTTTATGTTTTACTACTGGAAACCAGGATTAGGATACTTTTGTAGTTAGAAAAGTAATAATTAATCAAAACGCAGAATTTTACCATTTCCGCGGGTAAACTGTTGGTACATTGAATCTTACAAAAAAGGGAATTAAGTTAAAGCGCACACGTTTTCATCAATGACTTGTCTTATCTCTAAAAATTATTTGGACTGAAAGAAAATTTGAGATTTAAAGATCTTCCTAATAAACTACAAAATAAATTTATATAACAGTCGATTTATATACATCGAAACGAAAACTAGTATAGTCTTTAATGTTAGCTGTATAAATTAATAAAAATATCGTGTGTAAGTCAACCTTTATGTTAAAACATTTTCTGGTCTACATTATTTTTGTACAAATTTTAGTTTTCTAGAGATGGTTCTTTTGACTTGTTTTTTTCGCAGCTTTTTTTCGTAGAGTTGATCTTCTTCTTCTCTCACATAGTTTTTATAATTTTTTGTTAGTAAAAAATGTGCATTTATACTTTCACTACTGTCATGGTATTAATGCATTTTATTACTAACATTTATTTTATATTTCTTTCTGTGCATGTTTTTTATATTTTAATTTTGCAATTTATTAAAAAAAATGTGAATAGTTTTTTTTGTGTAAATGTAATTGTTTATAGTGTAGGCAAGTGTAGTTTTATACTCAAATTTTAAATGTTTTTATGAGTGTGTTTTAGCTTTTTATTAAACTTTTGACTCCGTGGTGTTTTAGCATCTGTATGATTATAAAAGCTTTGCCACAATTTGGTCTGGTACAAAAAAAGGCTGCATTGGCTTTTAGAATGTTCGAAATTTATTTTCATGGCATTGTTTTTGGTCAAATATCCTGCACATCCGTTGATATTAAAACAAGAAAATTAATTCATTGATATTAGCCGACTTTTACCTAAATGGAGGAGGTGCGACTAATCAGCAGATATCTTAAAGAAAATCCATAATAAAACCAACCGATTGAGTAATTATCGTCTTTATTGATTTGGAGTATATAAGTGTATTGATTTAGCCGACGTTAACGCAAGAAGAAGAAGCAAGGCTGATGGAGCTCTACAGATACACCGGTGCTACTACAAACATTCACCCTCTGCTCAGCAGCATGGTCAACTACGCCCATCCAATCAAATTCCAAGGATTTGACGTTGCCCAACGTGAGTGACGTCATTCCTACATAAATTTTCACTCTTGTCTGTCATATCTAAGTTATAAATAATATAGAATTACAGACCTGTGCACGGTCTGGAAATGCCCCCCCGTTTTATTGGAGGATTTGCCCCCCCCCCGTTTTATTGCCCCCCCCCGCCAAAAAATGAAAAAGTACCCTAAAATTATGACGCCATTTTTGACCTATGATGACGCTACATCGCGAATTTTTTGCAGTTTTTAGCCTATTTCAATGTATTTTAAGCCATTTTAGACTTATTTTTACCTTATTTTCGTGTTTTTTGTTCCCTTTTTTCCCTTTTTCCCTTCTTTTTTTCTCCTTTTTCTCTTTTCTTTTCTTTCTCCCACTGCTTGCCCCCCCCCCATTTTATTGTCCCCTTGTTTCAAAAAAGTTGCTCCCCGTGCCCCCCTTTTTGGAATTGCCCCCCCCCCCCGTTTTAACCCCGGGGGGGGCAGTGCACAGGTCTGGAATTATATTATAAATATAATAATATTAAAAACTAATATAATAAGATAATAAATATAATAAATATATTTTAATAAACATATTATATCTATTATGGTAAATAGTTGAATAATATAATAATTAAAATAATATAACAGAGATCAATAATGTATCTAGAGTTTTATTTTAATGATATACATAGTAGCTACTTCAATGATAACGTACAATATTGTATAATAATATTATTATAACTAATAATAATATAGAAATTAAATTATGTTTTAGAAAATAATTTGCACTTCCACATGTCTTCGTTCTCAGAGAGCACAGCTCTGGGTTATTTGAAGCAGAGTGCCATAGAGCTGGTCAACTACAATAAGCGCCAGCTCAGTCGGATATACCCGAAAGGTGGTCGAGTGGACTCCAGTAACTTTTTACCCCAGGTAGGTTCGTCTCTTACCCGTCTTTTTGATGTGTCAGTAGTCGAACGCCTCATAATAAACACAAACGCCCACGTTCAACTTCTGTAATCATGCATAAGAAGTTGGTCCAGAGAAGAAGGGGGTTACACCCGGATTTAAGGGAGGGTGGGCTAAAATCCGAGAAACGTATTTTACTCATATCGTGTTTTTTTCGTGGAATACGTTTTACCCATCGTTTTTTTATTTTAAAATTAAACTAGTTAAAAAACGCTATTTTAGGTCAAGAAGCCCTTTTTGTTGCATTTTTAAGCTTTTTATTGCTTAAGACACTTTTTTGACCTCAAAACTTAAGTTTGGAGGCAGTTAGAAGTCATTTTAAAGACATTTTTCTGCATTTTGCAAAATTAGTGAGGTTAATCTTTTCGTCTCCCCTCATTTCTAGGTGGGGGTGGAGGGAATCTCAAAATTTTTTTTGGGGAGGGGAATCGAATCAGAATCGACCTCATCATTTGGTTATAGAGCAATCCTTGAACAAAGTGAATATTAGTATTTGAGCTTTTAAAAGTAAAATTACTTTACACAGATTTTCACTTGCCATGAGGGAAGGTAACACAACAATTTTTTTTCGGATAGGGGAGTGAGGAATTACTCCCCACCCCAACTCCCACGCATTCTTGCCTATGATATTGTTACGTCCAGAAATTTGAGACCAAATAAAGCGAGTTTTTGAAAGAAAGAATGCGAAACAATTTTTTGGCAGAAACATGAGATACAGGACTTGGACCTGTAATTTCCAGCCGTTGACGTGCTGCGTTACACCGTCGTTTGGCAGGTTTACATTAGAACTCGTACTTATTAATTATAAGAAATTAATATACTTTTGAAATATTATGCATTACCTGAAACATTATCACAACGGGAGTTCAGTTGTTTAAATAGTGACTGGTTTTAGATATTTTGGAACGCAGGCGTTCAAATGGTGTCTCTAAACTTTCAGACTCCGGATCTCCCTATGCAATTGAATATGGGCAAGTTCGAGTACAACGGAAATTGCGGGTGAGTTATTATCTACTCTGCTTTTACTTATTTTCTATAATGTTCCTTCCTACCCTTTAATATCATCCTCCTGCCATTTAAAACGGTGGATAAAGCTTCGACGGTATTCAGATATATTTTGCTCTGATGTTTTTTGTATTTTTTAATAAAAATAATATAATTTTTCTATCTCTCCTGTTTTCCTTATTTATCCGTGTATGGCTTAATTATTTATTTGATTTATACGTTTTGAAATTATTTCTTGTCGTGTTTACAAATATATAATTTTTCGCTACCTGATGATGACAAGTATCTATGAATTGTGAACGTTTCACATGATATCATAACGCTTTATCCTTCGTGTTTGTTTACATTTTAAGATTTTATTGGTTTGTGCGGGGTTGAGCGATTTTAAATGAGCCTTCGTGGCTCGTTATCTCGAATTTATAAAAAATTCTGTTTCGTTAAAGGTAGTCGGAAGTATTAGTGTTATTTCTCCCAAAATAGTCATTTTAGGCGTTATTGGACCGGTACTGAGACTCCCGAATTTTGGGAGATCGGGGTAACCGTTTCCATTAATTTTAAGGAGATATCGATCGTTTTTTTTTGGGAAAATTATATAAGTTTTAATGGAAGTTGGAAAAAAAATGGACAACGGGGTTCAAAAAGGCGAGCAGGCTGCCAGACGGTCCAGTTCAGATCATTGATGAACACGGTCAAAAAGATAGGGGGGGGGGGGGGTGTTTACCCCGGGTAAATGAAATTTCAAAATCTAGGGGGGGAACCTAGGGGTGGTCAAACCCCCCTAGCTTTCTAGGGAGGGTCGACCCGGGGTGGAAGATTTTAAAACCTAGAGGGGTGTCAGGTGGGGTCCGGTGTCCAAAGCAAAACAGTTTTAAACGATAATAACTTTAATAATTGTTTTTTTTATAGGATAATACTACATTTTATTAAATAAAAAACTATATTTAGGTATAAAAAGGGTGTAAAAACATGAATTTGTGTTAAAAATTCACGTTTTTGGAAGGAAAATAATTATAAAAAAAGTCCTAAAAATATTCTCCAGAGGGGGGGGGGGTCGTGCCCCCCGTTTTATTGGGGTTTGCCCCCCCCCCCCCCGTTTTATTGCCCCCCCCCCGCTGGTTTGTGGTTTTTGTTGTGGTTGGTTTTTTGGTTTTGCTTTTTGTTTTTGTTTTGCTTTTTTCTTTTTCGCTTTTTTTGTCTTTTTTCCTTTTCCTTCTTTTTTTCTCTTTTTTTTCTTTTTTTTTTTTGTTGGTTGTGGTTTGTTGTGTTTTGTTGGTTGGGGGGGGGGTGGGTTGGGGGTGGGTGGGGGGGGGTGGGTGTCTGAGAGGTGGGGTTTTGGGTTTTTGTTTTTCGCTTCTTTGTTTTTTGTTTTTTTTTCGTTTTTTTTTTTGGTGTTTTGTGGGGGGGGGGGGGGGGGGGGGGGGGGGGGGGGGGGTGGGGGTTGTGGGGGGGGGTGGGGGTGGGGGTGTTTGGGGGGGGGGGTGTGGGGGGGTGGGGGGTGGGCGTTTTTCTTTTTGTTCTTTGTATGGATTCTCTTTTTTGATACCATTTCATGTATAAAGGGTGTAAAGCATGATATGTGATCTCCGTTTTTGGAGAAAATTTCAAAAAAAAGGCATTTGGGGGGGAGGAGGGGGGGGTCAGATTTCAAAATCTAGAGGGGGGTCAGGGGTAAAAAATTCGAAAATTTGGGGGGAGGGTCCCCCCTAGATTTTTTGTAGGGGGAGGGGGCAAAATTTCGAGACTAGAGGGGTTGACCCCACCCTACATCCTCCCCCTTTGTTCATCTATGGGTCAGATCTAAAGTAAACCAACCAGTCACAAACGCAAACCGCACGCGTTATAATTTTTCATCCCTCCCCTGCTCCATTTTTCTCCGCCTATGGCGCCGAGAGCCGGTGAGCTTTGTTTTAGGGCAATAGATATGATTTTAAATAAGTGATTGTGATTTAGGTATTTGCTGAAACCGGATTTTATGCGACGACCGGATCGGATGTTCGATCCTTTTTCGGAATCTCCGGTCGATGGCGTCATCGCTGCTTACTGTTCAGTCAGGGTAAATTATCGGCAAACACTAAATTGCACCGACTCCGCCTCGAATTTATGCAAATTATTGATATTGCAGGTTGGGCGGAATTAACAGAATCTCGATCAAAATGAACTAATTTAAATGTTTCCTGACGCTCTTTTTACGTGTATTTTTTTAGAAATTTATAATTTTTAACTGAATTACACTATAAAAACATTAAGATTAAAAATCATAAAATTACCAAATCTAAAAAGAAATATAATTAATTAATCTCGTGAAACTGATTAACTTCCAATTATTGATAAACTTCCAATCTGGTGCAAAAACATGGTTAAAGATTCGTGCTAATTGGATGTTGGAACATATTCGTGCTAATTAGTTAAAGATTCGTTTTTTGTTGTTGTTTGTGTTTTGTGTTTGGTTGGTTTTTTGTGGCTGTTCGCTTTTTTGTTTTCTGTTTTCTTTTCGGGTTTTGGTTTTTTTGGTCGGTTGGCTTCTTTCCTCTTTGGCTTTGCGTATATTGCGTCGTTTCCCTGCTTGTGTTCCGGTCGGTTTTTGTCGGGTCGGTGGTTGTGTTTGCCTTCCCCTTGGCGTGGTCCGTTTGGCGCGCTGCCTGTGCTCGTTGGTTGCGGCCCCTGCTTCCGTCCGGGCTTTGCGTGCGCTCTTTGCTGGTGCCCCCTGCTCTTCGGGGCGTCCCGCTGGCCTCTCGCCCGCGTTGGGGTTGTGTCCTGCCCTTGTTGTTGTTTTTGCGGATTGCCCGGGGTTTTTTTTGTCGTTCTTTTCTCCCTTTTGCTCCTTTTAGTTTTTTGGTGGTCTTTTGCGTTTCTTGTTTTCTGCTCGGTGGGGCCCCTTCCTTCCCTCTGGTGGGTCGGTCCCTCCGCGAGGCTCGACTGTTGCTGCCGCCTCTCTTCTCGTGTTTGTCAAGCAACACGGTTGCTAATTGTAACATAATTGGATGTTGCGTTTAGATAATCTCAGGTCAGTTTTTATCGGATAAGAAGGTGGGGACCTACGTAGAAGTGGAGATGTACGGTCTTCCCACAGACACCATCCGGAAAGAATTCCGCACCCGTATCGTTCCCGCCAACGGGTTAAACCCCCACTACAACGAGCAACCGTTCGTTTTTAGAAAGGTCAGTCTTTTCATTTTGAGGGACATCTGAAATTTACGACCTAAAAAGTCTGAAGTCAAGGCTAAAGAAACTAGGAGCCGAAGGTACTGCGTTGAGAATCGCTTGGTTCCCACCAACAGGTTAAACCCTTACCACAATAAGCAACATTGCAACTCTGTTTGTTTAGAAAAATCAGGCTTTTCGTGTCAGGACTTCAGGAATTAGGAAAAAAATTAAGGCCGAACATAAGTAGTAAATTTAGTATCGAATCGGTTACGCCAAAGGAAAGGATTAGAGTTATGGTTATAATCCTACAACCGAGCAACCGTTTGTTCTTAGAAAGACCATTCTTTTTATTTATCTAGAGAATAACGTTGAGACTGAAAATTTCGTTTAATTTATAAATGAGCATGAGCGTCTAGGGTGTCTAGACCCCCCACCCCTTTTGGGTCGGCAAAGGGAAAAATTTGGGGTTAGACCCCCCTTTTGGGTCCCCAAGAATAAAAATTTGGGGGTCTAGAAGAGCCCTTTTATAAAATTTTTCTCGCGCTTCGCTCCGCTCAGCGCTCGATTAATTATATAGTGTCCAATTCGAAATTTGTGTTAGTTTGTTTTGTAATCTTGGTATGACCACGCTGGACCGACCCCATTCTTAATGTTTTAATTAGTCTTCACTTCCAAATTTGTGTTACTTTGTTTTGTAATCTTGATACGACCACGATGGACCCCCTCTTTAGATTGTTATATTGTGGGATTAAAAATTTAAAGGTTAGAAAAAGTAGTTTTATAAACATTTTCTCGCATTTTGCATTGCTCAGCTAGCTGTAATTCAATGTACTCTTTTTTTTTTCAGTTGTTAAGGTTTTGAAAATCGAAAATTTCAAGGTATCAAATTGTTTGTAAAAAAATTTTTCTTGGTTTTATAGACCTATTTTTATTGAATAATAGGTAAACAATTAAGTATGTGACATAAACAAGGTAATAAACACTCCGCGCGAAGTGCGTAAAAATTTTTTTAGCCCTCTTATAACGTTTAGGATATGGACCCCCTGGACTCCCCCTTTCGGAAATTTTGTTCAGGGTTGAACCCCCCTTTCCGAAATCCTGGCTACACCCGTGTAAATGAGTGACATTATTACAGCTTAATAGCAAAAACAAAAAGTTTTAGAGCAAAAAGAACGGAAATTTTTTGGAGAAACCCAGAAAAAATATATAACTTATTATTAAATACTAAGTTGTATTGAAAAATGGACGGTTGGTTTTTGTTTTAAAAATTGTTGTGTGTTTGCAGATTGTGCTTCCAGAGTTAGCTGTGCTTCGCTTCGCTGTCTGCGATGAAAATGGAAAACTGTTGGGTCAGAGGATCCTCCCTTTGGACGGTTTACAAGCCGGTAGGTCTTTTTAACACTTAATAGTGTAACATCTCCCGTTGTGTGAATCTTTTAGAAATATGACGCCTTATAAAATAATACGAGTTCTATCTAATGGAACATCTGGCGGGCGTTGGTAGCCCGCAACACTATTTGCAGCAGTGAAACACTTAACAGCCCTCAAACAGTTACTTATCACCTAGTAGCATTCCTCCAAGCATATGCTTAACACACTGACTGACATCTTTTTGTAAGCAATGAATTATATTATACTTTACTGATGGGCGGAACTACGGAACCCCCGGAACACCGGAACCAAAATCAAAACCGGAATTGAGATTTTTCAAAAATCCGGAACAGAAACCGGAACCGGAATTCCAAATTTTACCCAAAACATCCGGAACGGGAACTGCCTATCACACTGTGAAACCCCCGGAAGACCAGAACCGGAATTGAGATTTTCCAAAATTCCGGAACAGGAACCGGAATTGGGATTTTTCAAAAATCAGGAACAGGTACCGGAACGAACGGGAATTCCAAATTTTTCCCGGAACATCCAGAACCGGAACTGCCCATCACTATTATACTGCAATGCAATACTGCTTTTAGGGTATCGTCACATATCACTTCGGACAGAAACAAATTTCCCCATGACTCTTCCGACACTATTCTGCCACATCATCCTCAGAACATATGTACCAGAAGGTTTAGGAGGTCAGTTATAATTATGTTACTGGGTTTTTTTTTTCACCAGCGCCTAGGCGCCAGCTGGCGCCTAGCCTCCAAATTTTAGGCGCCAGCGGCGAAATCTAGGCGTCAAAAAGAGAAATTTTTTTCCATATCAACACACGGGGCTAATATTATAGATTTTTCAGTTTATGTATATTGATGGATGGTAGTCAAATTTTTTATTTTATACTCTAAAAATTTTAAAAAAAACACTAACTTTTGCTTATTTCAATGCTCAACTCTAAATGCATGAAATTTTGTCAAAAGATTATAATTTAACAAAAAAACATTGACACTGACTCTGAAAATCATCAACTTAATTGGGGTTGGCTTGGCTGGCATAGTTTTTAATATGAAGATGTTTAGAACCAATTTTCGTTTGGTATTGTTTGGAATTTGTAAGCTTTTTTAAATGTCGTTTACATGTTGTTTTTTTTGAGGTCTGACTTATATTTTGATTTTATTTAATTATAGTAATTAATTAAAACTTTAAAATTGATTTGATGAGTTTGAATTTTTGGGCAGGATTTCTTATAAATTATTTAAAATAAATTAAATAATTATTGACTTCATGTCAATATCAAATTAATTGGTAGTTTTTTGGTGGAACAAAAAGAAACATTTTGTAAGAATCATAAAATAATTTATGTGCTTTTTAAGATATTAATGATAAATCAAGCTCCTTCACAAATATTAAAAATTCCTAAAATAACCCTGCAAATAATGATTTTATAAGAGGTTAGTTTTAGGTTTTAATCAAAACTAAACTTTATTAATTAGCTTTTTTGAAGATTTTTGCAAAGTTAAAAATATAATTAATAAGCAGTATAACCCAAATGCCATAAGAAAAAAGGGATAAATTATAAATAATTTTAAAACAATCATGCGCTGAGCAAAACGAAGCGCGAGGAAAACTTTTAGAAATTGGTTTTTTAAAACCTTAAATTTTTGTTTATTTTTTATCTAATTTGACCAAAATAAGCTATTAAAAATACGTTTCTAGCCAAAAATTTTACATTATAATACACATTAATAATAATAATAATAATATAAAGAAAGATATTATTTTTTGTATGTTTACACATTCGGACGGACTTTACTTACAATATCCAACCTAGCTGTCCAGTCAACCAACTTTCGTCGTTATTCTAACAAAAAGAGTCACAATCAGTACTAAATCAACGTGACTCTGACTCATTATTTTTACAATATTTGCCTGTTGAAAGATAAAAAATAGTCACAGTTACAAGTATTTAGACCTGTGCACGGTCTGGAAATGCCCCCTCCCGTTTTATTAGAGGATTTGCCCCCCCCTTCCGTTCGTTTTTATTGCCCCCCCCCCGCCCAAAAATGAAAAAGTACCCAAAAATTATGACGCCATTTTCGACCTATTATGACGCCATCATCGCCATTTTTTGTAGTTTTTAGCCTATTTCAATGCGTTTAGAGAGAATCGATTGCTAATCATGATTTTGTGATCAAAAAAATTGCGGTCAATCATGACGTATGCAAATTTATTTAAAACAATCATAGCTTGGCTGAATATAATCTATATGACTTGAAATTCAAAACATAGGTACAACTGACAACGAAGAATCAATTAATAATCACGATTTTGCGATCTGACGAATTGTGCTGTCGATCATGAGATATATGCAAATTTTATTTAATGCAATTATAACTCGACCAAATAAAATCTATATGACTTGAAATTTTTATATAAATACAACTGACAATGTACAATCGATTGATAATCACGATTTTGTGATGTGACAAATTGTGCGGTTGATCATGACGTATATGCAAATTTTATATTAAACATTTATAACTTGGCCGAATAAAATCTATATGACTTGAAATTTAAAACACAGATACAACTGACAAGGGAAAATTAATTGATAATCACGATTTTGTAATCTCACAAATTTTGCGTTTGATCATGACGTATATACAAATTTTAATTAAAACAATTATAACTTGGCCAAATAAAATCTATATGACTTAAAATTCAAAACATAGAAACAACTGACAATGAAGAATCGATTGATAATCACGATTTTGTGATCTGACAAATTGTGCGGTCGATCATGGTGTATATGCAAATTTGAAAGATAATCTTATCGGCCGCTAGTTACAAGGCAAGACTTGAACTAGTTTCATCTTCTTATATACTTACATATGTAATACTGTCCGGGCCTCATGTTTCCGTGTCAAACATTATTACACCGTCACAAAAAACCTCATGCGGCCTGGACACATAGGTGGGCAGGAGGGAGGATTGGTGGTTATACCCTCCCCCCAAAAAAAAATCCCGATTATAGCCGACACGCCCCTAAAATTTGGGGGTACCTTGGACACCCCCCACCCTAAAATTTGGGGGGTCCCAGTACTAAAAATGCGGTATTTAAGATATACCCCACAAAAATTTTTTGGGACACCCCCACCCCCCAAATTTTGGGGGGTTGGGTATACCCCCCCCCAAAAAAAAAAAATCCAGGAGGCTGGCCAGCTATGCCCAGGCAGTATTACACTTGTGTGTATTTATGAAGTGAAATTAAATCAATAAATTGCTATTATAAAAGCTTCCTCTGCATTTGAATTCATCGAATTAAAATTGTTATAATGCCAATGTTATGGGGGGTAGGGTGCCATATAAATGGAGATGCTCAATAGCCTACTTTAGTTACTTTTTTATATAGGAGTTGCACATTTTTGGGTATATTATATATTTTTGGTGTAACTGTATGTTAAAAGGCGCCAAGTACATTGATGAGTTTTTGCTCTATGTAGTATTTGCAATCCATTATGAAGCCTTCGCTTTAGTAATTATTGGAGACACCCAAGACTGATTATGGTGACAATGCATAAAAAAATGGTTGAATTAATTTTAGAAATAGCCATATATCATATAACTGCATAAAATATTTAAATGTATATATCGATGTGAACAAAATCATCATAAAAAACATAAGAAAAAAAATGAAAATATTATTGCACAACAAGTAAGATATTACATCACAATATGACATACACAAAAAAAACATTCTCATATAAGTCTTTATTTTTGAAAAAAAAACTGATCTCATCGTGCTCGAATGTTCAAAACATAGTCAGAAAGGCATAAACATGGGTTAAAAATATTAAGAAATATAACTATCCTTACTCTGGAGTAGAAAAAAAGGACATATCCCTCTCCCCTACTTTAGCAGAAATAAAGAAAAAAATTTGCCCAAAATGACTTTTATTTTGACCTACAAAAAGTTTGGATGTCTGAATGAGTTTTGTAGCATTATAAATCTCAAAAGTTTAGTGTTTTGCCCCATCCTAAAATTTCAAGTTAATCCAGTCCAGCCTAACCCTTCATCCTGACCAACTTGCCCGAGCCCGAGTGTCCGGTGCCCGAGCCTGACCTACTTTGACTTAGGCATGCTAATTATCAAAATTTAAAGGTGAAAGTATAAGTATATAATGGCCGAAATCCGATTAAGAGTCATACAAGAACGTACTCAGGGTTTCATTTGGGTTTGTGGGGTGAGTTTCAGTACAAAAACAATTTCGGGGAGCGGGGGGCGGAGCCCTTCCCCCTAATTCTTAAAAATGTTCAAAAAGAACCGTAGATAAAGCTGTATAATACACTGTTTTTAGCCTAATAACATATTATCTAATGTTTTTAGCGGTAAAAACATGTTTTCTTAGTTAAAAATACATTAGCAGACATTGACAGAGCCTGGATTTTACAAAAAAAGGGATTTAGAAAACTTTAAGAGTGTTTAGATTAGACCCCTTGGCTACACCCACACTGTAAACCAAAGCAAATGAGCAGCATATCCATGTTTCTTAGGGGTACAAATATGAAAAAACACCTACCCATTTCAACCAAATATAATTGTTTGTTTTGCTTGATGTGTAGTACTTATTGTTTAATGTACTTTTTTTAATAACATTTTAGCCAAAATAAATAGCGAGAAATATGCATATTATGGAACTTGACCGCGATGCGAAGAGAACAATTTTTTGGTTTACGGGGTCAATTGTGTTACCAAAACTATTTAATAGTTTAGCGCCCCTAGCGATTAGCGAGGCGCTAGAGTTTTGAATTTTTAGCCTCTGAAAACCCCCAAATTTTACGATCTGGCAACAATTTTTTGGGGGGGGCGCCGCCCTACCGCCCGATTACTTTCTTTATTTACCCCCGTCCGACCGTTTTGGAGGGGGGCGGCCACTCCCCTGCCCCCTGATTACATTCCTGGGGTCATATTGTACCCTTGGTGCTGGGGTAAATCTGTTAATGTGCCTTAAAATGGCAAAAAATAGTAAAGAGTCAAATTAATTTGTAAACGAGTATTTTTCACATTTTTTTTGTGTTTAATTTTACTAAAAAATTTCTGAAATTTTCTGAATTGGTAGAAAATAACAAGAAGTGGATAGGGGAGCTAGAAGAGGGTACGTTAAACATGACCATTTCCGGTAAGAGAGAAAGCGGTTGGCCTTAAAAAGGGGGAAACGGGTTTAAATTCCCTTTTAGCCTCCCTCTTTTATTTCGCAGTTCTATGAGATTCATCGTACCGTTATTGTATATATAAAAAATTTTGTCGCCAGTACGCATCATTTTTTTAAAACCATTTGGATTTGAATCAAATTTATGTAAAATCTCACTTTCAACTAATTTTCTTGTCAAACTTTGCATCTACTATGTATTGAGGAGATTGATTTAAAATTAAATCCCAAGAAATAAATTTATATGGCGAAGCTAGCAATCGTCAATAACCAAAAATTATTTTTGATTTGGTTTTTTGTGTGATAGACAAATAGTTTTCGTTTTATTGCGCATCAATATGCCGCTATAGAATTTGTTACAGCGATTATGTTTGTTTGTATTCCGTTAGATTTTTTTCATTTCTACGATTATTTGTTTATTTTCAAATTGTTAATAAATACAATTTAAAGAAATTGACCTAGATGATGTTTTGTAGCGTCGTATCTTAGCGTTAAAACAAATATTTAATAACATTTCCTAAGAAAACCTAGACATTACTTCACCAAACTAAAAATGAAGCGTTTTTTCTCTTAAAAAATAGTTATCAATTTATAAGTTTTTTTTTCTTAATCCTCATAATATTTAGGATAATTCCATCATTGACTAATTTTATTTTATCGGTTAGCTTTTTTTCATATTTTTTTGTTTTTAAACAAACGTTCTAAGAAAATTAATACAGGTTTTTAAATTTTGAACTGAAACTTAGTATTAAGTTTTAAATTAAAGAAAATAAACGTTTATTTTAAAAAATATTAAAATTTAGTTTTATGAAACCAAGTCCACGTTGACCATACAGACTTTCACATTTTAAAAATTTAGTCCAGCTTTCCTATTAACTATAACTGATGCAAACTTTCGACAAAACTTTAACTTTAAAACGTGGTCTTACTGAGGAATCAAAATTTATACCTTAATATATTATATATATATTTTTTCCGGCTAGGGGAGGTGGAGCTTGGGTTTTAGCCTTTGCTTTATTTTATCAGACGTAAAACTGGCAAAACATAAATGAGGAGGAGCACTAGGATTTTTTAAAATCGTATTATCCAACAACAACTTCTATTCTAATTCTGTAAATATAGCCGAATCGCTGTGTTAATGGGTCGTCGCACTGTTGAAACATCAGAGTGACGGTAGTGGTGGTATTATTGCAGGACTGGTGGACGCCTTGGCAGATCCGAAGGGTTACTTGAAGAGTCGAGACGAGGAGGCGAAGAGCGCCCTGCGCCACATGGGAGTGGATGAGAGCGAAATCGGGGAAGTTCTATTACCCAACAAGAAGCTCCAACAACCCAGCCAAGCCTAACTCCAGCAGTGAGTTTCCTTTACATCTTTGGAATGACTAATTATAATATATATTTATCGTTAGGTTGGTAGCTTCCTGGATTTGGGGAAGAATATGAAATGCATATTTTTCTTTGATGAGTCCCTCCTTGGATAATTCAAAAAAAACCCATTTTCAACGTTTGTAGTACCTACTAGAACAGTACCTTGGAAGTTTTTAGGGGGTTTTCAGCCGGAGATCACCAAAATTTAGAGTATATGCGTAAATACGTCGTGGCAGTTCCAAAATTTTGGGGTTATACGTAAAACCAATCATCCACCATGCCCACCCAGCCCCTCTGCCACCTATTATATCATCATAGAAATAGCATTCAGAATATATTGTTGTTTTTTTTTTAAACGGCTAAAAATAATATGTTTGACAGATAAAATTTAAAACTTGAATTTCTAAATAAACAAATAAATAAAAATAGACATAAAAAACTGTTTATCTCTGGACTCTGAAGAAAAGTAAGAAATTCCCTTTCACATTTTGACTGATTTTAGAAACCTAACCAAAAACATCCTCAACCTTAATTTAAAATTTAAAAAAATGTTAACTCACTCCTACCCCATTTTATTAAATATTAATGCTTTGTTTTATAAAAAATTGTAACAATTTCATTGAAAATTTACAATAGATTTGAAAACATTTTCATTTTTTTTTGTTTTTTTTTAGAGGTTAGGTATACCTAAAAAAAACTTCTAAATATTTGGGAGTCATGTATAAATTCACTTATAAATGAGAGGAGGGTCTCATCGTTAAATTATAGTAATTGCTTCAAATATCAATAATAGTGTTTTTAAACTCTTTCATATTACTTTTTATTTATGCTCGCTTGTAATGATATAATTATGCAGTTTTCATTTATATATAAATGGCCCCCAATTAATCAATCAGCGTAGTATGGATGGCAGCCAAACAACACGAAGTCAGCAATCTGTGGAAGCTACCACTTTCGGTTAAATTATTAACAGCGTCATCCTGTTCACTTTTACATTTAAAAAATTATCACCGGTAAATTTAATTAGCAACGTCATCCTGTTCACTTTTACATTTAAAAAAAAATTATCACGTCTAACAATATAAATTTTTGAAAGTTATTTTACCAACGGGAATTTTTTACACTATTTTTTAGTGATTTTTTTCTTAACTGATTTTTAGTGGCAAAATATTTCTCGTTAACAATTCAAGTTAGGGTCAAAGTGAGCTAAAAAACCCAATTTTTTGATTAAATTAAATATTAAAAGTAGGTTTTTAAAGGAAGGAAAAGAAAGTGATATTTGCTCAAGAAATTATTTGTAATATAATTGTATAGCATGTGGATAAAATACGGTTTGATTTACATGGAAGCTTTTTAATTGTATAGATTTTATTCTATTCTATATTATATATAATTTTTAAAATATCTGTATCATTCAGTTCACAAAAATACAACAATTCACACCCTTTTTCAAAAAATCTCATCCATTCCACAAAACGAGTGATTTCATATCTGGCCATCGGAAATTTCGTTAATCCGATTCTGCAATTGCATTAGACTTTTTCTCAAAAAAAACCACTAGATTCATATAAACGACTTTTTCTTAAAACCAATAGCGCTTAAATATACTTTTTGTTTTTACGTCTTTTAAACATATAAAATAGACATGCTCAAAAGGTAATTAAATGTTTGTTGTCAATTTGTGTTTATATAAGATCTTAAAATTAGGGCGATCTTTGCTATTATGTAATAAATTTTTGTGTTATTTTTCTAGGTCCAGTGCCAACAACTCCTTCCCAACTGGGACCACCGGATCCTGACAGAGAAAGCCGTAACCCTAAACACTTGCCGATCTCAGAAAAGTAACAAACTTTCCCTAAACCAAAAATATCTGCATAGTAATAGCGCGTGTGGATGTGTTTATACAATGACCGGTATATAATATAATTTTAATAGAGTACTTGGCGAGTAGGAGCCGACAATTTGTGGCATACACAAAAGATGTATATATATATATATATATATATATATATATATATATATATATATATATAGACACCTGTGCACAGTTTGGAAATGGTACCGCTTCTCAGGCAGATTTCCTGCCGTTTATTTATCCGAATCGAAAAAAATTAAAAAAGTACTGGCGCCCATTTTTGACCTGCATAAATGAGCCCCGGCTCATCATTGCAGTTTTAGTTTTTAAAACTGTATTAAATGCTTTTAAGCCATTTTTTTGCTTTTTATCCTTTCTTTCCTTTCTTTTTTTTTTCTTTTTCTTTTTTTCTTTGTCCCCCTGCTGGCCCCCCGTTTCCCCATCTCCCGTTTCAAAAAAAATTGTTTACCTTTTCGGGGGGGCAGTTTATAGGTTGCAGATATATTTACTCGCCAAACTACTCTTATTAAAAATATATTATATAACCGCTATTTGCTGTACCTTCCTATAGTATAATATATTATGTATTTAGTATAGTTATGAGAGTTCTAGGCCATTGCACCACAGTATTCTTAAGTTATGCTTTTTTGTTGATATCACACAATTTTGGTGTTACCACTTCGGTTGTGTGTATTTTTCTCTCAGCTCGCCCCGCCCCATAACCCAGCATTGTCACATTTTTTACCAGGCAATCGAATAAATAGCACACTGACTTTCTTGTTAGGCTGCCTGGAGCACAATTTGATCTAAAGGCCAAACATTTTTGTATCCGGTTTTTCTAATACTTGTATTGTGGCCTGTTATTTTGAGCGGAAAAAACCTTGTAAACAATGGATTAGATTAGAATAGTTTTTATGAACAAATTGAATGTATTATTAAGTTTGTTATAGTACAAAAAAATGTTTTAATTTATTATAATATTTGGATAATTTTTATAAAAGTAAAAAAATTTTTTTTGCCACCTGTTTTTCGTTCTATCTTCCAAACGAACCCTGGTATCTGATCGGAATATTATTTTTAAATATACATTTGCCCTAAAATCAACAGTTTCAAATTTTCAGGTTAAATTGTGTTTATATTTAATGGTCGGAAATTTTGCACTGCGAATATGAAAAAAAAATAGTAATTTTTCTAGATTTTTACGGTTTAAAAAAAACAAAAATAGTTATTCACGACAAAAAATCTAGTTGCCAAAATGCCCCATTTTTGAAAACCCTATAAAACATGTCTCTTCTTAATCTCGTTGTCAGGTCGTAATATGCTAGTAATTTTATACTGAAAATTTTTTCAAAAAAACAAAATCGGGTAGTAAATATCTTGTCACCTAAGATTATTGATTTACCTAGCCTTCTAGGAAATTTCTAGAAGTAAAATAGTTTTGTATATAGAAATTTTTTTGCTAATAAAAGATAGTTCTATGAGGTATATTAATTATATGATAAGTCCTTTTGTTACAAATATTTACTATCCATTCTATTTTTTTAAATTTTCACTATAAAATTACTAGTATCTGCACCTGACTATTTATATATAACAAGATTAGAGTAACATGTTTAAATAGGTTTTCAAAATGCAGGCAGTTTTTGGCAACTTATTTTTTGTATAAATAACCTATTTTTTCTTACTAATCGAAAAGTATTTTTTTAAACCGTAAAAATCTCAAATTACTCCATTTTGTGATACCTCCATGCAAATCAAACCATTAAATATAAACGCCAATTTCGTACCCTTCAAGGGAAAGTCTGAAAGTTGTTGTTTTAAAGTTACCCAAGCAGATGTATTAAAATAATATTCCGAGATCAGTTACAAGGGTTTGTTTGAAAGATAGAACAGAAAACAAGTGAGAAAAAAAAATTTTTTTACTTTTATAAAAGATTATCCAATATTATATAATTAACATTTTTTCAGTTATCTGCAACCAAACAAGTGACATGTAGTTTCAATTTCTTCATTAATGACTATTATTAAGTAATCCATTGTTTACAAGGTTTTTTATCTTGTGTGACGGCCACAATACAAGGCCTTTTTATATTAGAAAAACAATACAAATAAATTTTTGGCCTTCTACCAAAAAACGCACAACGAACAAGTACCCAAGTCTGTATAACAGCCTAAGTATATCACTGAAATCATGTGCTAAATTTATTTCATTGCCTGGTAAATCTGGCAATGTCATCTTTATAGCAGGGCGACTAGAGAAAAATACACACAACCAAAGTGGTAACACCAAAAATATATAATATAACAAAAAAGCATAACTTTAATAGGTGTGCTATCATAATGGCCTATTTAAAAAGACCGTCATTATTGAATAGCATAATCTGTCCCCAATTTTTATACAGAAGTTGCACAATGACAGTTATATAATAATATATTTCTAATAAGAGTAGTTGGCGAGTAAATATATATACAGACCTGCTAACTGCCCCCCCCCGAGGGTTTTAGTGGGGGGGGGAGGGCAATGCCAAAACGGGGGGGGGCACGGGGGCAACTTTTTTTGAAACGGGAGATGGCAATAAACGGGCAAAGCAGGGGACAAAAGAAAAAAAAAGAGAAAAAGGAGAAAGAAAAAGAAGGGAAAAAAAGGATAAAAAAGCAAAAATAACGCCAAATGCATTTAAATAGGCTTAAATGATAAAAATTTTAATGATGGCGTCATTATAGGTCAAAAATGGCGCCATGATTTTAGGGTACTTTTTTAATTTTTTGGTCGGGGGGTAGTAAACAGGGAGGAGGATTCCCCCATGATAAGCGGTGTGCATTTCCAAACTGTGCACAGGTCTATATATATATATATATATATATATATATATATATATATATATATATATATATACATCTTTTTTGTGCCAACTACTCTTACCAAAGTATGATTAAAATTATATTATATAACTGTCATTGTATAAACACATCCACACGCGCTATTACTATGCAGATATTTTTGTTTAGGGAAAGTTATTGCTTTCTAAGATCGCAGTGTTTAAGGGTTCCGGCTTATTTCTGTCAGGATCCGGTGGTCCCCACTTGGGAAGGAGTTCTTGCACTGGACCTAAAAAATAAACAAAAATTTATTACATAAATAGCAAAGATCGCCCTAATTTTAAGATCTTATATAAACACAATTGACAACAAAACATTTAATTACCTTTTGAACATGTCTTATTTTATATGTTTAAAAGACGTAAACAAAAAGTATATTTAAGCGCTATTGGCTTTAAGAAAAGTCGTTTATATGAATCTAGTGGTTTTTTTTAAAAAAAGTCTGTAACTGCAAGTCAGATTAACAAACCGATGGCCTGATAAAATCACGTGGGTATGGATGGAGTAGATTTTGTAAAAAAGGGTGTGAATTGTTGTATTTTGTGAACTGAATGATACAGATATTTTAAACCATATATAATATAAATAAGAATAAAATCTATACAATTAAAAAGCTTCCATGCAAATCAACCGTATTTTATCCACATGCTATACAGATTATATTAATAAATAATTTTGAGCAAATATTACTTTCCTTTCCTTTCCTTTAAAAACCTACTTTTAATATTTAATTTAATCAAAAAATTGGGTTTTTTAGCTGACTTTGACCCAACTTGAACTGTTACCAGAAATATTTTGCCACTAAAATCAGCTTTAAGAAAAAAAATCACTAAAAATAAAGTGTAAAAAGTTCCCGTTGTAATAATGTTTCAAAAATTTATATTGCTAGACGTGATAATTTTTTTAAATGTAAAAGTGAACAGGATGACGCTGTTAATAAATTTACCGGTGATAATTTTTTAAATGTAAAAGTGAACAGGATGACGCTGTTAATAATTTTACCGGAAGTGGTAGCTTCCACAGATTGCTGACTTCGTGTTGTTTGGCTGCCATCCATACTACGCTGATTGATTAATTGGGGGCCATTCATATCTAAATGAAAACTGCATAATTATATCATTACAAGCGAGCATAAATAAAAAGTAATATGAAGGGTTTAAAACACTATTATTGATATTTGAAGTAATTACTATAATTTAACGATGAGACCTCCTCTCATTTATAAGTGAATTTATACATGACCCCAAATATTTAAAGTTTTTTTTAGGTATACCTAACCTCTAAAAAAAACAAAAAAAAATGAAAATGTTTTCAATCTATTGTAAATTTTCAATGAAATTGTTACAATTTTTTATAAAACAAAGCATTAATATTTAATAAAATGGGGTAGGAGTGAGTTAACATTTTTTTAAAGTTTTAAAATTAAGGTTGAGGATGTTTTTGGTTAGGTTTCTAAAATCAGTCAAAATGTGAAAGGGAATTTCTTACTTTTCTTCAGAGTCGGCAGAGAGTAAACAGTTTTTTATGTCTATTTTTATTTATTTGTTTATTTAGAAATTCAAGTTTTAAATTTTATCTGTCAAACATATTATTTTTAGCCGTTTAAAAAAAAACAACAATATATTCTGAATGCTATTTCTATGATGATATAATAGGTGGCAGAGGGCTGGGTGGGCATGGTGGATGATTGGTTTTACGTATAACCCCAAAATTTTGGAACTGCCACGACGTATTTACGCATATACTCTAAATTTTGGTGATCTCCGGCTGAAAACCCCCTAAAAACTTCCAAGGTACTGTTCTAGTAGGTACTACAAACGTTGAAAATGGGTTTTTTTTGAATTATCCAAGGAGGGATCATCAAAGAAAAATATGCATTTCATATTCTTCCCCAAATCCAGGAAGCTACCAACCTAACGATAAATATATATTATAATTAGTCATTCCAAAGATGTAAAGGAAACTCACTGCTGGAGTTAGGCTTGGCTGGGTTGTTGAGCTTCTTGTTGGGTAATAGAACTTCCCCGATTTCGCTCTCATCCACTCCCATGTGGCGCAGGGCGCTCTTCGCCTCCTCGTCTCGACTCTTCAAGTAACCCTTCGGATCTGCCAAGGCGTCCACCAGTCCTGCAATAATACCACCACTACCGTCACTCTGATGTTTCAACAGTGCGACGACCCATTAACACAGCGATTCGGCTATATTTACAGAATTAGTAATAGAAGTTGTTGTTGGATAATACTATTTTAAAAAATCCTAGTGCTCCTCCTCATTTATGTTTTGCCAGTTTTACGTCTGATAAAATAAAGCAAAGGCTAAAACCCAAGCTCCACCTCCCCTAGCCGGAAAAAAAAATATATATATAATATATATTAAGGTATAAATTTTGATTCCTCAGTAAGACCACGTTTTAAAGTTAAAGTTTTGTCGAAAGTTTGCATCAGTTATAGTTAATAGGAAAGCTGGACTAAATTTTTAAAATGTGAAAGTCTGTATGGTCAACGTGGACTTGGTTTCATAAAACTAAATTTTAATATTTTTTAAAATAAACGTTTATTTTCTTTAATTTAAAACTTAATACTTAGTTTCGTTAAAATTTAAAAACCTGTATTAATTTTCTTAGAACGTTTGTTTAAAAACAAAAAAATATGAAAAAAAGCTAACCGATAAAAATAAAATTAGTCAATGATGGAATTATCCTAAATATTATGAGGATTAAGAAAAAAAAACTTATAAATTGATAACTATTTTTTAAGAGAAAAAACGCTTCATTTTTAGTTTGGTGAAGTAATGTCTAGGTTTTCTTAGGAAATGTTATAAAATATTTTGTTTTAACGCTAAGATACGACGCTACAAAACATCATCTAGGTCAATTTCTTTAAATTGTATTTATTAACAATTTAAAATAAACAAATAATCGTAGAAATGAAAAAAAATCTAACGGAATACAAACAAACATAATCGCTGTAACAAATTCTATAGCGGCATATTGATGCGCAATAAAACGAAAACTATTTGTCTATCACACAAAAAACCAAATCAAAAATAATTTTTGGTTATTGACGATTGCTAGCTTCGCCATATAAACTTATTTCTTGGGATTTAATTTTAAATCAATCTCTTCAATACATAGTAGATGCAAAGTTTGACAAGAAAATTAGTTGAAAGTGAGACTCTACATAAATTTGATTCAAATCCAAATGGTTTTACAAAAATGATGCGCACTGGCGACAAAATTTTTTATATATACAATAACGGTACGATGAATCTGATAGAACTGCGAAATAAAAGAGGGAGGCTAAAAGGGAATTTAAACCCGTTTCCCCCTTTTTAAGGCCAACCGCTTTCTCTCTTACCGGAAATGGTCATGTTTAACGTACCCTCTTCTCAGCTCCCCTATCCACTTCTTGTTATTTTCTACCAATTCCGAAAATTTCAGAAATTTTTTTAGTAAAATTAAACACAAAAAATGTGAAAAATACTCGTTTACAAATTAATTTGACTCTTTACTATTTTTTGCCATTTTAAGGCACATTAACAGATTTACCCCCAGCACCAAGGGTACAATATGACCCCAGGAATGTAATCAGGGGGCAGGGGAGTGGCCGCCCCCCTCCAAAACGGTCGGACGGGGGTAAATAAAGAAAGTAATCGGGCGGTAGGGCGGCGCCCCCCCAAAAAATTGTTGCCAGATCGTAAAATTTGGGGGGTTTTCAGAGGCTAAAAATTCAAAACTCTAGCGCCTCGCTAATCGCTAGGGCGCTAAACTATTAAATAGTTTTGGTAACACAATTGACCCCGGAAACCAAAAAATTGTTCTCTTCGCATCGCGGTCAAGTTCCATAATATGCATATTTCTCGCTATTTATTTTGGCTAAAATGTTATTAAAAAAAGTACATTAAACAATAAGTACTACACATCAAGCAAAACAAACAATTATATTTGGTTGAAATGGGTAGGTGTTTTTTCATATTTGTACCCTAAGAAACATGGATATGCTGCTCATTTGCTTTGGTTTACAGTGTGGGTGTAGCCAAGGGGTCTAATCTAAACACTCTTAAAGTTTTCTAAATCCCTTTTTTTGTAAAATCCAGGCTCTGTCAATGTCTGCTAATGTATTTTTAACTAAGAAAACATGTTTTTACCGCTAAAAACATTAGATAATATGTTATTAGGCTAAAAACAGTGTATTATACAGCTTTATCTACGGTTCTTTTTGAACATTTTTAAGAATTAGGGGGAAGGGCTCCGCCCCCCGCTCCCCGAAATTGTTTTTGTACTGAAACTCACCCCACAAACCCAAATGAAACCCTGAGTACGTTCTTGTATGACTCTTAATCGGATTTCGACCATTATATACTTATACTTTCACCTTTAAATTTTGATAATTAGCATGCCTAAGTCAAAGTAGGTCAGGCTCGGGCACTCGGGCTCAGGCAAGTTGGTTAGGATGAAGGGGTAGGCTGGACTGGATTAACTTGAAATTTTAGGAAGGGGAAAAACACTAAATTTTTTAGATTTATAATGCTACAACACTCATTCAGACATCCAAACTTTTTGTAGGTCAAAATAAAAGCCATTTTGGGCAAATTTTTTTCTTTATTTCTGCGAAAATAGGGGAGAGGGATATGTCCTTTTTTCTACTCCAGAGTAAGGATAGTTATATTCCTTAATATTTTTAACCCATGTTTATGCCTTTCTGACTATGTTTATTCCTTAATATTTTTAACCCATGTTTATGCCTTTCTGACTATGTTTTGAACATTCGAGCACCATGAGATTAGTTATTTTTTTCAAAAATAAAGACTTAATTGAGAATGTTTTTTTTGTGTATGTCATATTGTGATGTAATATCTTACTTGTTGTGCAATAAAATTTTCATTTTTTTCTTATGTTTTTTATGATGATTTTGTTCACATCGATATATACATTTAAAGATTTTATGAAGTTATAGGATATATGGCTATTTCTAAAAGTAATTCAACCATTTTTTTATGCATTGTCACCATAATCAGTCTTGGGTTTCTCAATAATTACTAAAGCGAAGGCTTCATAATGGATTGTAAATACTACATAAAGCAAAAACTCATCAATGTACTTGGCATCTTTTCACATACAGTTACACTAAAAATATATAATATACCCAAAAATGTGCAACTCCTATATAAAAAAAGTAACTAAAGTAGGCTATTGAGCCTCTCCATTTATATGGCACCCTCCATAACAATGGCATTATAGCAATTTTAATTCAATGAATTCAAATGGAGAGGAAGCTTTTACAATAGCCATTTATTGATTTAATTTCACTTCATACAAGTGTAATACTGCCTGGGCATAATTGGGCCGCCTGCTGCATTTTTTGGGGGGTATACCCAACCCCCAAAATTTGAGGGGGTGGTGTCCCAAAAAAATTTTGTGGGGTATACCTTAAATACCCCATTTTTAGTACTGGGACCCCTCAAATTTTAGGAGGGGGGGTGTGGGTGTCCAGGGTACCTCCAAATTTTAGGGGCGCGTCGGCTATCATCGGGATTTTTTTTTGGGGGTGGGAGGGGGGTATAACCCCCAATCCTCCCCCCTGCCCACCTATGTGTCCAGGCCGCATGAGGTTTTTTTGACGGTGTAATAATGTTTGACACGGGAAAACTCATGAGGCCCGGACAGTATTACATATGTAAGTATATATGAAGATGAAACTAGTTCAAGTCTTGCCTTGTAACTGGCGGCCGATAAGATTATCTTTTAAATTTGCATATACACCATGATCGACCGCACAATTTGTCAGATCTGTTTTTTCTTTTGTGTTGTTTCTAGTTTTGTTTTAGTATATGATTTTCTGCGTTATATTGTTTTAATTAATACGTATATAGTATGATGCTTTGTGGATTAAAATCGTGATTATAATTATTTTCCCTTGTCGGTTTGTATTGTGTTTTAAATTTCGTCATATAGATTTTATTGGGCAGTTATAAATGTTTAATATAAAATTTGCATATACGTCTGATCACGCCATTTGTCCTCCAAAATCGTAATTATCAATCGATTGTATATGTAGTTCTTCGTAGTCGCGTATTGCTATAGGAGAAAGTGAGGGAATAGCGCCCATCGTCGCCAGGTATCACCTTTTTGTTTACATGAATATGGCTTTAAAATGCGCAAATATGACAAAAACAAGTATGCGGAGTATAAACCAATAGCGAATATGTTGAGGTGTTATGAACGTAGTGATGTTCCTACCTCTAATATCATGCTCCAGCCATTTAAAGCGGATGGAGCTCCGTAGCTTCCGAGCTCCGCACAATAAATGAACTATTTGAGGCTTACTTAAGTTTGAAATACATTTTAAATACTTTATCTGTATTTTCGAACTATTGTTATTGTTTTTATAAGTTTTGGGAGAAATTAGGTTTAGAAAAAAATTGTGACAAAATAATTTGTGCCAAAATTCTTTCATCATTTATGAAATTAGTATAGAAATAGGGCGGAGCCCCAGAAACATTACTATATAAAGGAAACATTTAAACAATATCTAGCGAGTTATTTGTTTAATATGGGAATAGTTTTGTTAAGATCATTTTTTTTACCACCAAGTACATCTTAAATTAATATCAATGAAAATTTTATACCAAACTTTTTTTGATTTCTCACTTCCTGGTGGGTTTTCAGTTTAGTCACAATTATTTTTCTCTCAAATGTCAAAAGCGTCGAGTCCCAGGTTTAAAACTGTATCACAAAGCCTAAAACAAAATTTTAAAAACCGAATACTTACTGCAGTTGCGCCATTCATCAGAGCCGTCAAGGCAGTCGACGACTTTATTGCAGTAAGCTGACCAGGGTTTGCAGTATCCATTGGAACACGTAAAATAGTTGGAAGGATCGCAAGCTGAAAATCTTAGTTGCAGAAAATCAAAACAAAAAAATTATTGAGTACGATTATGTTTAACTATTTTGAAAAATGCTCTAAGAATAGAGCAGGAAAAAGGGACGATTTGTATGTTTACATAGAAATGATGTGGAGTAGTCTGATATGGTCTGTCTAAACATACGCCCGGGGAAAAATCGCCTCTTTTTCATAGGTGTTCTTGGTCGGGTCCGCTAGGGGGGGTCCACCCCCGGGTGGAAGGCCAAAATTTTTTAGGGGGGGGGGGGGGCCGGACCCCCCGGGCTTTTTAGGGGGGGTCGACCCCGGGTGCGAGATTTCAAATTTAAGGGGAGGGGGTCCAATTTTTTAGCAAAATTTTTTAACTCAATAATTTAGGTGTTTTTAGGTCTAATATTGAATTTCATGTATTAAAACAGCCTATTTAGGCCTAAAAAGTGTATTTAAACACTGTTTTTAACTAAAAACCCGTGTTTTTGACAGTAAATAAAAAATATACTTCCAAATTGGTTGGAAGGGGGGGAGGGGGTGAGCCTCGTATGGGCGGGTTAGGCCGGACCGCTCTCGAGCTTTGGGGGGAGGGGGGCCTGTATTTTTCTAGGGGTCCAAAATTTTGGCTCTAGGGGGGTGCACCCCTCTGTCCCCCGCCCCCCCCCCCCAAAAAAAAACACCTATGCTCTTTTTTCCGCTTTATTCTTATAGCATTTTTCAAGGCTAGTCTACCCCGTTTTTAAATCAAATTAAAAAATAGCCCAATAAACTATAGTTTTAGCTGCGCAATAACATATGTCTAAATTCCCTTTTTTAAATTTTGTAGAGCATAAGGCTAGTAGAAAATTGATATCTAAGAAAAATGATTACAAAATGCGTTACAAATACTTACTGCAGTTTTTTTCATCCTCAAATTCTTTGCAGTCCTGAACGCCGTCACACAGGTGATTTTTGTGAACACATTTCAAGTTGCCTAGCCTATCAATACAGCGAAGAGGATGATCAATTGGACAAACTAAAAAAATTGTTAAAAATATTTTATAATTCAAACTGGGTAGGAATTCATGAATATTTTGCTGTTAGGTTTTTTTACCATAAAAAATCTAACTGCCTTTATAATAAAAAAAACTAAAAATCTAAATTTTTTTTAACAACTTATAATGTTTGTAAAATAAATTTATAAACTAAATCTTAGTTTTGTTGCTAAAATTTACGCTGACCATTTTAAAACCTAAACTTTTCCTTGACAATCTCCAAGTATCACCTAGGTCGTACATAGGTCTTACCTAATACACTGTATCCGTGAAAAATCTGCATATTGCTACATAACATACTGCTTTTTGCATTTCAATTCGCTCGCTCGCTGGGCACTAATCACGCACAAAAATTATGTACGAACTAAATACGACCTAGGTCATACGTAGAGTTTACCGCGGTGAAGTTTACATATCTCAATGATTAAACATAGATGCAACCACCGGGAAACGAAGGTTTTACCGCGGTAATACCAAGGTTTCACAGTTGTAACCAGGAAAAAGGAAATCATGGGAAAAGCTTAATAAAATTTGGAAATCTAAATGTTTACGTTCAAGACATCTCTGCGGTTCATCCGATCCGTCAAAGCATTGAGCCCTTCCGTCGCACCAAGTTGCAATTGGCATACAGATACCACTATCTTTACATTTATAATTAGTATCGTTGCAAGCTAAAATACATAACTTTATTTTGTGTTAATTAAATAACTAGCCTTAAAAAAGCGCTAAAAATGGAGCAGACAAAAGGGGCGATTTTTCCCCGGGCGTATGTTTAGACAGAAAAGATGTGGACTATATGTGGACTATAGGAAATTTGCATTTGGTTTGGCCAGCTGCTCACTCAATAAAAATTTCTACCATATGATAATGATTTGTTTATACATTGATCTAATCACACAGCACTGTTGCATTTTTTTAGTCTGATAAAATGACAATTGAAAAAATCATACTCACAGCAATCTTGACAAGCGCGAAATCTCTACTTTTTTAATTAGAAGGCTATATTTGTATGTGTAAGAAAAAACTATAAATTTGAAAAAGTGGCGATTTCGCGGTTGTGAAAGATTGCTGTGAGTATGATTTTTTCAATAGTCATTTTATCAGACTAAAAAAATGCAACAGTGCTGTGTGATTGGATCAATTTATAAAAGAATCATTATCATATGGTAGAAATTTTTATTCAGTGAGCAGCTAGCCAAACCAAATGCAAATTTCCTATAGTCCACATAATGTCATCTCAGACTAGTCCACATCTTTTCTGTCTAAACATTCCCCCCGAGAAAAATCGCCCTTTTTTCCTGCGCTATTCTTAGAGCATTTTTCAAGGCTAGTCTATCACTTTTTTGAATTAAATTAAAAAATAGCCAAATACACTATAGTTTTAGCTGCGCAATGACATATGTTTGTAATCATTCCGTTGCCGAGATATACTTTCTAAAAGTTTTAATATTATCAATAGACCACATATTATTTATCAATAAAAAGTATAGTCTATACAAAAATGATGCGAACTGACGACAAAACTCGAAATTAGAAATGTTATATATCCATAACGGAGGTTAGAATATGTGCGCGACATATATGGGAGCATAGCTTAGATTTTTGGCTATTTTTTGAAAATGTTAGGAAAAAATGCTTTTCGATGACGTCATCACTACAGCCGATGCGGTGAAAAAAACCTGGTCCCAAAAAAAACAAAACTTTTTTATTAGTAAGAGATAAAAAACGCCGCTTGGTATGCTGTTAAGACATACTTTTCTGAGTTTTTTCTTATATATTTTCTTTTGCTTCCTGCTCGAAGTGTGTACGATATGGATCATATTGTTATATATTAAATGTCAGCCAATTTTTATTACTTACTTTTGACCTTAAAATTTTTTTTGGTGGGGGGTTGACCCCCCGGGGACTAGAGGGGGCCAAACAGGAATGGCGAAAATTTTTTTCAAAACCATCAAAATTGTAAAATTTATCACATATGACGAATTTTGATATATCTTTTGTGTAAAAAAAACCTAATATTAAGCTTACAATGAGCTGTCAAAAATGACGAATTGAAATTTGGAAGGATTCCAAGCCCGTATGCTGGCAGCAGGCAAACCTTTTAATTAAAAAGTTTTACAAGAATAATAAACTTTAAAAGATTAGTTTTAAATTTTTTTAATTTATTTTAATTTAAAATATTAGAAAATGCTCCAAATAACCCAATGAAAACGCAACATAAATTTTCGTTAAAATTCCAAAATACTTCCTTACGTCATGCAAATGTCTGTTATTACGTCATAATTGATGATTTTTATTGGCTCTTCTCAATTACAATGATGCAATTCAGATCGCGGATTCAAAAGTTTTTTACACGAAAAATAGCGCATTACTTTAAAAAAATTACATTGGGATATTGGCAAAAGTCTAGAGACATATAGTTATTAGAAATTGGTTTTTGTGTTGAGAAACGGGGTAACATGTTTGCAAGTAGAAAACACCTAAAAAAGAACATTTTTTAGCTGCGATATTTGGCAGTTTCGTAGTAGGATTTTAATTTTGAAATTATGTTTTTCAAACAAAATAACCTGGAAGGTCGAACAAAATAAACTTTTAAGGCTTATTTTTTTGGAAAAATTTTTAATTTTAAGGTTTGCTACTGCCAGCATATGGGCTTGGAATCCTTCCAAATTTTAAATTCCTCATTTTTGACAGATTTTCAAGCTTTTTTGTAAGCTTAAAACCTAATATTAAGCTTACAAGCTTAATAGTAGGTTTTTTTACACAAACGATACATCAAAATTCGTCATAGGTGATAAATTTTACATTTTTGATGGTTTTTAAATAAAAATTTTAAAAAAAGTTTTCGGCATTCGTGTTTGGCCCCCCTAGCCCCCGTGGGTCAATCCCCCAAAAACAATTTTTAGGGCAAAAGTAAGGAATAAAAATTAGCGGACATTTAATATATAACATTATGATCAATATCGTACACACTTCGAGTAGGAAGTAAAAGAAAATATATAATTTAGACAGTGTATTAACGTGGCGAAAATTCGCGAAAAAACGCGAAAACCTGGCACATTCAACGCATTATAAAAAAAATTTGAGCGAGCCGATTTCGCGCAAACTTTCAGAAAAAACTCAGAAAAATATGTTTTAACAGCGTAACAAGTGGCGTTTCTTATCTCGTACTAATAAAAAAGTTTTGTTTTTTTTTGGGACCAGGTTTTTTTCACCGCATCGGCTGTAGTGATGACGGCAAAAAAAACATTTTTTTCCTAACATTTTCAAAAGATAGCCAAGAGTCTAAGCTATGCTCCCATATATGTCCCGCACATATACTAACCTCCGTTATGGATATATAACATTTCAAAGTTCCAGTTTTGTCGCCAGTCCGCATCATTTTTGTATGGACTATAGTTCCTAGGAATTATGGCGCAATTTTCCACAATTTTTAAACAACCCATGTTGGTTTTTTTTTGATCAATCACTAACGAGGGAGGAATGCTGGTTTTAAGATATAAGCGTCTGAAAAATATATTAATAATAATAATAAGAAGAACATAATACTAAATTTACCTACGTTCTTTAATTATAGTGTGCGCAGTGCCGTGGGGCTTAGTCTCCGTGTGGCGCTCCCGCGCCACCGATAGTTCAATCATAATAAAAATAAAAAAAATAATAAGAAGAAGATGAATTTAAATTACAAAATTTACTTACGTTGTTTAATTATAGTTTGTGCGGTGCAGTGGCGCTCCAGACAAAGTTTACCTACGTTCTCTAAATATAGTTGGCGCGATGGCGTGCGCCAATGATTGCAATTATAATTTTTAAAGTAAAAATAATAATAATAGAAAGATGATGAACATGAATTACAAAATTTACTCACGTTCTTTAAGTATAGTGAGCGCGGTGTCGTGGATTAAATTGCAGTGTGACACCCCCGCACCATCGATGATTGGAATTATATTTTTTTAAATATAAAAAATAATAAGAAGAAAAAGATGATAAACATGAACTACAAAATTTACCAGGTGCTCTAGTTATAGTTGTCGCGGTGCCGTGGGGCTAAATCGCAGTGGGTGCTCCCACGCCACTGATGATTGCAAATATTTTTTTAGAATGAAAAAATTAAAAAAAGAAGATGATGAACATAAATTACAAATTTTATCCAGAATCTCTGATTATAGTTGGTGTGGTACCGCAGGGTTAATCGTCACGTGAACGATGAAAGAATATTGATTTTAAGATAATGAGCGTTAGAATTACCATAATAAATAGAAGAAGATTAACATAAATTACTAAAAATTTTCCCAAAGATCAAATAGATCAAAGCTGTTATTGTGCGGTTGGGAGTTTTTATTTGTCTATTTTTTCAATTTTTTATTTTGATCAATAAATCAATAACAAGGACCTAAACAAAAAAGTGCTTCCTAATAAAATACGATTTGGCGTTTTTTAGAAAATTTTAGAAATTTTAAGATATAACATTTAAGTTCTTTCTCACTGCAATTTCTTTCATCAGATTCGTCCAAACAATGAGGGGTTCCATCGCATTTCACTCTTTCCGGCAAGCAAACTCCTTGTCCGCAACTGAATTCATTGACAGCACAAGCTGCAAAAATATATTAAAAAATAACACACCAGATTACAATAAACTGCATAGGAAAAATAAGGTGTATCAGATACTATCTGAACCACTAAAGGCGGGAAGTAACTTAGCGTAATGACTACACCTTTTTTGGCACACAAATTATTTGGTTAATTTGTTTTATTCAATTAACCATAATTTGCATATTAAAAACATATGCAAGCATCACCGTAGTTTCCCCATAAGTGTATCGCCTTCTAGTTCCGCCGCAAAAATAAAGAATTGAGAAAATACCTTGTACAATTTCCATTGCGTTAAGGTCTCTCCAAACAGTTTTCTTAGGTATTGAAAATCGCGATTTTTGGCATACGAGATCCCGCGAAATACAGAAATATTTCCATAAAAAAATAATATGGGTATTAAAATAGCAAAAATACCACGATTATAAAGTGCACGTTCAGTATGTTATTGGAAGTAGTTGAAATAATCGATATTAAAAATCAAATTGCAACGAAATTTTTTAACATCTTTAAAAATATTCACTACCCAGTATTTATTAAAAAAAATACTTCCAACAAAAAGGAACTGTTACCCTTTTTCACGTACGCAAAAAGTAATGGAAATATTTTTTTTATTTATGGTTTAATATACAATTTTCCGTAAAAAATGGGGGTTAATTTCTTCAAAATTCAGGCGAAACGTGAATTTAATTTAATTTGGTGAAATTTAAAGCTCCAAATAGTATTTTTAGTGAAATATATGATTTTTAAACTGCCATAATAGTTTTCGTGCTGTTAACCTGTTTTGTGTGCATATTTTAGATTTAATAAAGGCCGTGGGTTTATAAACCTTTTTAGACCACCTGAGCAGATGGCTATGCTGCGCAGTCGGTTAGAGCCCCTCCCACAGTGTCAAAATTTTTGAGGTCGAGGGATCGATTCCAACTGTGAACATATTTTCATTGGTACATTTTTTTTAATATTTTAGATTTTTTTTTTCAATGAATCAAAACAAAAAAAATATTTAAATATTTAGACCGCATTTGTTTCCTACTTTTTGCCGCTCATTCGAATTTTAGTCGTTGGGATATTTTAAAATATTATAATGCTCTATAATTACAATAAATAACAAAATACCTTTTATGTAAACAAAAAAACTTTTTATTCTGTATTTCAACTGGTTTTTTTATTCAACGTTGTGAAGTGAAAACTGTCCGGAGAGACCTTAAACTCAGATTTCGATTGTTTGGCTTTAAAATTTTTGGCCTCTATTCCCATATTACAATTTATGAACGCGATCATTGCATAATAACATAAAGTACAAATGATTGTAATCAGTTTATTTTGCGCGTATTTTCAAAGATAAGTTCTGCTAATGAATGTTCTATTCGATTAATTTGCTAATCATTTTGCTTATTTTTTAATATAATAAAAAGTGTCAGAAAAATATTTTAATATTTCATTTGCTCCATCTTTGTTTAAACTTTAAACATTGTGGCACAGTTCATTTCATTTTAAAAAAAGTTTTATTTAAAATTATAATTAAATATTTTATTTTTTATGAAACTTGGTAAATAAAGCTGTCATCTTACAAATAATTTTTGAAACAACAGCTTAATATGAATGAGCTTATGTTTTTTTATATCAGATTAATTTAGGGTCGATGGAGCCTGGGGAACATGGAGCTGAAACTTGGAGCCAAAAATAAGGAACTTGTAGCCGTAAGTGGGGAATTTGGAGCCGTAAGTTGGGAACTTGGAGCCAAAAATAAAAATCGCTAAAACGTGTACCTAAGCCTAAGCGAAAGCTAAATTTAAGCCCAAACCAATTTTTTCTGAAAGGCTTCAAGTTCCCATTGCCCGTGGCTCAAGTTCCCAAAAATTTCCCATGGCTCCAAGTTCCCTGCTTGTGGCTCTAAAGACCCCGTACCATCAGATTTACAAAACATCCAATCGTCATTGCAACGGGTAGAATAAATGGAATTCTTCAAGAACAACCCATCTTATTGGTCACCAGAAAAGTGTACTACCTTCAATATAGATGAACTAATGGTTGAAAATCGTTATTTTTCAAGAACAACTTATTAAATTAAAATAGTTTTTTTATAAATCTTAAGAAAAACAGGTCAACTTAAAAAAATTTCATGATAAAACTCATAAACAACCCGAATGACCTATAGACCTTAGTTTCCCAGAGCAACCTAAGAAAAACCTCAAAATCATACAAAACTTTAAATTTGCTTAATATTTAGATTTTGTGGGTTGCTTAGGAAAAGTAAAGTTTACAGTCCACGATAAAAGTTATTTGTGAGTTTTATCACGATAATTTAATTAAAAAATACCGGTTTTAAACAATTCATCTTTTCGGTGACCAATAAAATGGGTTGCTATTGAAGAATGGCAAATAAATCACATTTGCAACAAATTAAAAGTCCTTTGCCAATTCAAAGTTTCGGTCAAGTGTTTTTTTTTTTGTTTTTTGACTTTCATTCCTACTTACTGCAGTTGTCTTCGTCAGAATTGTCATCACACTGCAGTACACCATCGCACTGCTGATTAATGGGGATGCACTGACCGTTATTGCATTTAAAATGATATGGTAAACATGCTAAATTATTGAAAAAGTGTATTCTATATTACATGAAGAATTAAATGTTAAAAAAAAATAAAGCTTAAAAATATATAAAGATTTATTTACCAAAAGTAAATGTATTTTTGCTATACCCGATGGTATAGCAAAAAAAATATTTTAAAATTTACTTTGTTCCATATAATAATAAAAATTTTGCTGTAAAAATTTCTTGCTCGGCTAAAAAAAACATTTTTTTTCTGCGAAAGTACAGCCATTTTTCACACCGCGTATACTTTGTCATACAAATCTAACCTTATCAAACTCATAAAATTTAGTGAATCAAGAATAATCCCTATGAAATTTGTAATTATGCCGGTTGTGTGCCGAAATCAACACAAAACCCAAAAAAATCAGTGAGAAATTAGAATAAATAATCTAAAATTTAATAAAATCGCAGATGTGAACATATTTATTTATATTTAGTTCTTTGTTTTTTGTTTTTTTTTTGAATTTATAATCTTTTAAAGTACCATCAACAGAAATCATACATAGGTTCGACTTTTTTCAAAACTCTAAACTATTTTTCTATCAACTTTTTTATAAAAAAAATTTACGGAATCTTAGCATTACTAATGCTTGTTTTTAATGGTATATCAACAAAAAACTTACTGCAATTTAACGGTTCGTCAGAATAATCATCGCATTCAAAACGACCGTTGCACCAATGTTGAATATATGATTTGCAAAGATATTTGTCGCAACGAAATTCAAACTCCGAGCATTGACAATCAAATTCATCTAAATTATAACATTTTAATGTTTTACTCAGTTGTCAATGTAATAAGCTTGTCAAATCCTGACTTGCTAATCAATTTTTTTAGGTTGTGTTTCTCAGAAAACCAAATAAAAAATAAAGGTGAATCAATATTTTATCTCTAAAAATAAAAGTTAGTAAAATAAAGTTTTATATTTTTTATTTCGGTAAAGCTTTGGCGGATTAGAGGCAGGTAAAAAGCACCAAAACCTGTCTACTAGGCATGTAGATAGCAGAGTGGAGGCAGGTAGGAGGCAGATGTCTTGGAGATACCTAGGAGTCCTCAGGGTGCAGGTAGCAGGCAGCAAAAAATATTTTAAATACAGGTAGGAGACAGATGGTACTGCTGCTGCCTTTTATGTTAAAGCATATTATATACATGTGTATTAGGCAGGTAGAAGGCAGCTTAAATTTCCTCTCAGACAGGTCGGATGTGGAATGGAGGCAAAAGTTATATCGGAGGCAGGTGGAGGTCAGGTTTGAGGCAGGTTGAAGGCAGGTAAGATGCAGCAAAAATTTTAATGAAGGCATGTAGGAGGCAGGTAAAACTTGCTTTTACAATCGAGACACCGTTTTTACCGGTTTAACGCGTAAAGGTTTTAAAAAAATATCATTTTTTTATATTTTTCTAAAACCCCACAGTTTTACGCAATTTTTTTCTGATATAATTTTCCGCTGGTTTACTTTGTTACTTTTATTTTTTATTCATGTCAGTCGGAAAAGATATCATATCTACCCAACTTTTCATAATATCGCTCCAGAGTGTCCGTTACCAACAATTTTTTAACATTTTATTGTAGGTTGATCGGTCTAAAAGTTTTGAAACGAAGGATGTACTCGAGCAAAGCAAAGCAATGGAACATAATCAGCTAATAGATACTATTTATATTGATTTTAGCAAAGCCTTAAACACGGCTTCTCATCCTAAATTAATTTCTAAATTATCAGCTTATGGGTCGCACTTCTCCTTAAACTTGTCCAATAACCTATTCTAGTTAAAGTAAAGCGACGAAATAGGTTGTTATATTAGTTAGCTTAATTATAAATTGTTCTCTTAAAATCTTTCAAAATTTTTTTTTAATTTGTTTTTTTTATTTTTAAAAGAATCTGCTTAAAATAAATGTTATTATTTAATGTATAAATAAAATAAATAGCTAACTAATTTTGTAGTTGTTACTAACATAAAATCAGAACACTGCTTTACTAACATTTTGTGTATATATGTTAGTTTAATATTGCTAGATATGGCCAAAATACCAACAAGATTTAAACACTTAATCGCCGCTTACAATTTTTACTCATTAAAAGCCACAAAACCTTAAAAACCAAAATATATTAATTAGTCTTTAAATAAGAAAACTTACACAAGCAAATAGTTTTACTTAATAAATAACCATACAAATGCTTTGTTAATTTTACTTTCTACACCTAAACATACTAAACCTGCTTCTGCACCAACTAAAGGTGTTTTACTTAACATGCTTTCTGCACCATTTAAGGTGTCAATTTTTAATTTTCCTATTTTGCTAATTAAAGGTATCTAAATTAACCCATCTATAATAGCTTTTTTATGTTCCACCCAACCTGCTTCTACACCTGTTTAGGTGTTTTCACTTAACCTGCTTTCTACACACTCTGTGGTGTTTATGTATCAATTATTCTCTAAACATTTACCTGTTGTTACCTAACCTGCTTCTGCACCTATTTAGGTTTTTCTCCTAACCTGCCTTCTACACCTTTTAAGGTGTTTTTGTATTTGCTTACTTTACCTTTTTATGGTAGTTATTTGTTAAATTCTCACGTTAAAAATAATTTTGTACCTATTGTAAAACTTATTATACATTTAATTTTAAAAAAAATTTTTTTTCTGCTTAGTCTAATCTTTATTTTTTAGTATAATTTTTAAAAAATATATTTTTCAATTATTATATAAATTTTATCATATAGCATTAAAATATAATCTTTGTATTTACCTTTTTAAAAATTTTTTTCCATCAATATATTCTTAAGTAACATCACATAACATTTCCTTCTCTCTTATTATGGAATAACTGGTGATCTTTTAGCCTTGATTAAAAGTTACTTGTCTAATTGAACTCAAAAAGTCGTAATTCATAATGAATATTCAGAAAAATATAAAGTGCTTTCTGGGGTTTCCCAGGGGTCAGTGCTAGGTCCTTTATTATTTTTGCTTTACATTAATGATTTAGCAAATGAAATATCAAATGTGAGTTGCAAACTTTTCGCTGATGACGTTAAGTTGTATCACATTAGAAATAAAAACGAAAATAATAATGTTTTGCAAAAAGCTCTAAATAAACTAGCAGACTGGACCCATAAGTGGCTGTTAAAACGAAGCATTAAATAAATTCAACAAATGGGAACTGGCAAGCCCAAAACCCCTGTTTTCATTAACTGAAAAGAAATAAATTACGATTCAGAAATTCGAGATTAGGTGTTTTCATTAGTATTTCTTTGAAATCATCTGATATTTGCAAAAATATATCAAAAAAAGCATATAAATTAATTAACATGATTTCTAAATGTTTCCAAACAAAAAACGTAGATGCATTACTTTTAGCATATAAAAGTTTTGTTAGACACACAATTGAGTACTGCACTCCTGTGTGGTCGCTATATTTTTTAAAGAATATTGACTGAATTAAAAAAATCCAGCGCTATTTTACATGACGATTATAATTAAAATGTGGTTTAAGTCGAATATCTAGTTATATTGAGCGAATAAACTTTTTAAATCTTCAATCTCTAGAAGGACGGAGAATACGTTTTGATCTTTCATTATGCTACTCAATTATAAACGAAATAAGTGATCTAGATTTTTCTGACTTTTTCAGCTGGGGAAAGTATTTGGGTAAAAATGATCATTAACAAAACCTAAAAATACCTAAAGCTAAAAATATTTTATTCTTTTTCTTTAGGAGTGGCAAGGTATTGGAATGTTTTACCTGAGTGTATTGTAAGAGCAAATTCATTAAAAAGTTTTTAAAAAAGATTAAAACATTTTTCTTTCAGTAATTTTATGAAATTTGACAGGCACATGTAAGTAGCCTCCGGGCTCTGTGTTTCCTTCCCTTTATTTATTTCTTATTTATTTTATTTATCCAATATAGTATTTTGTGTATTTTTTTATTAGCATTATGTATTTCATTATTTGATGTATTGTATGATTTACGTATATTTGTGCAATAAACTCTTTTGGATTTCTCCTATTTTAATCTTATAGTTGAAAATAGTATATTTGTGTTGAAATATTAATAAAGCTTTTAATTCAATTCAATTCAATGTACATAAAAGAACGAACTGATAAAACTTTATTTTACCTGAAAAATCTCCGCAGTCATTCTTACCATCACATCTAAGCTCAGATGGTAAGCAATAACCTCCTGTTTGACAACGAAAATCACTTTCGGCACAATCGCAACCTTCTTCATCGCTCCTGAAAATGTGTTTACAAGCTAAGTAAATAACTTATTCAAAAACAATATAAATGTTTTTAGGTGCCCTTGCTTTTAAGGTCCCTGAAGTCAATGGCACGCTTCCACCTTCACAAGATTACAATAGATCCACGTGTTTTTAAAACATTTTTGAATTAAAAAAATGCATTATGGTATTTATTTAAATGCAATATTCTTAGGGCTGGTTCATACTTATGACAAAACGTCCTTTGGAAAAAGTCCAAAGGACAATTTTATAAAAGCCAAAACGTCCTTTGGCCAAGCCAAAACGTCGTTTGGACTTTTTCCTTTGGATGAAGTATGAACGCTACTTAAAATTTGTCCTCTGGACAAAGTCCAAAGGACAAAATCCAAAGGGAAAAGTCTAAAGGGCAAAAACTATGAACACGTTGTCCTTTGGATTTTTTCCTTTCGATTTTGTCCAAAGGACGTTTTTACGCTGTATTTGACCTTTGGACAAAGTTCAAAGGACTTTTGTCTTTTGGTCTTTGTTCAAAGGACGCTTTGTCATAAGTATGAACCAGCCCTTATGATTTGTGTTCACTACATTGATTGAGTTGCACAAAAGTTGCAAAAAAACTTACAATATAAAGTTTTGATTACATCAACGCGTAAATTAAGCTAAAAAACTAAATCAATAAATTTAAATTTTATCCATACTATATTGAATTAATACTTAAAAAGAGTGTTGCACAAAATCATAAATAAACCACTTATATTCAACACTTAATAAAAAAAAGATGAAAATATTTGGTCAAAAATTCACAAACTTATCAAGGCAGTTGAATTGCTTGTTACACCACATGTAATTTGGAAAACATTGTCCTGTAGTTTTGCACTTTCGAAAATTTTCCCTGCATTCTATAAAATGAAAAAAAGTTATTGAAAATTCAGTAAAATAAAGTTGTACTTTTGTTAATTCATACTTATTTAGTCCTGTGCTCCATATCTAATGTATGGTTGACCAAAATATACACAGACTAAAACTCGTTCATAGTTTTGTGACTTAAAAAATTACAGACCTTAATAACCCAATCGCTAAAATAGGAAAAATCTAAGCAAATAAGTAAAAAATATATATTTTTTACTGTTTTGTTTGTTCTTTATTTCTCTTTATTTGATTCTTCTGTACGCAATCTATGTGCCTTATACACAGACGTATATCATAAAGGATTATTTCTAAACCCTTAACTAAATTTATGTATTAATTGTCAATAAATTATATACATTTATATATACATTATATGAATATATACACATGTCCTATACACTAAAACTACCCTTAACTTAATTATTTTTTTGAAATCGTTTAAAAGAATTTAATACACTGTAGTGTAGCTTCTCAGTTGTTGTTAGTCGGTTGTATTTGGTTTATTCTCCGTAAAATATTCCGTTAGAATCGATTTATTTACTTTAATATGGATGATTAGCTACAAACTCTGATATTAATTTCCATGGATGATTTTTAATTATCCAGGTTTTGCTTTTTTCTGATAAAAACTCAAAATCAATTGGTTGTATCGAATGTTTAATAACTAATAACTTGAAGCCAAAACTCGAAGCCAGTATAAAAGTAATGGGTAGGATAATCGTTGCAAAGGCCTGAGCTGCAAGTTTTTTAATGCTAGAAGTATTAGTAATAAATTAGATGAATTATTTGCGCTTTTGTCAGAATGTGTTTTTGATGTTGTTTTTATTTGCGAGACGTGGCTGGATGCGTCGCATTTGGACTCAATGTTAACGTGCAACGGTTTGTACAATGTGCACAGAAAAGACAGGCTAAGCAAAAAAGGCGGGGGCGTGGTCATTTTTGCAAAATCATTTCTAAAAATTTCTCGCGTAAATTTACATAATAAGTTTGCAAATTTAGAATCTGTCGCTTTAGACATAATAGGATGTAATACTGCGTTAAGAATTGCATGTCAGTATCGTTCACCTTCTTACATTTCTAAAGAAACTGAAATTGAAAACATTTTGCTGCTTGCGGAGCTTAATTTATTTTTATCTTCTTGTAAACATAGTTGCATTTTTGTTGGCGATTACAATTTTCCTAATATAAATTGGAACATACCAAAAGTCACTAAAAATGATCTTTTGCACGATTTATTTTTAAACTCAGTAACTGAATGCGGTCTTTTTCAATATGTTAAATTTGCCACGCATAAAAGTGGAAACATTTTGGACTTGCTTTTTTCAAATCAAAATGATATTATATGCGAACTTAGTATGTCTGAACCATTTTCTTATAGCTGCGACCACATATCTTTTGACTTTCGCGTAAATTTCTCTGTTTTTTCTGTGTACAAAGATAAAAACTTGTTTCTTGATTTTCGATCAGCTGATTTTTCAGAAATCAAGGCGCACTTAAATTCTATAGATTGGGGTAAAATCATAACAAATTCTTCAGATGTAAACAATTTGTATGAAAATTTCGTTAAAATTAACAGAGACTGCATTAATACTTTTGTACCAAAAAAGTTAGTAAATTACAAAAAATGTAAGTATCCTAAAAATATACTTAATCTTGCAAAGCAAAAGAAAAAACTTTACCATTTGTCAAAAATTTCGAATAATGCCAGAAAGGATTATAAAGCGTGCGCAAAACGTTACAAAAACGCGCTTCGAGAATTTCACGAAAAAATTGCTATTGGTTGCGGTGACATACGGCGCTTTTATCGACACGCTAGTAAAAAGTTTAAGCAAGGAACTTCCAAAATAGGACCAATTAAAAGGGATGACGGTAGTTTATGTTTAGATGCCAAAGAAAAGTGCGAAATTTTTAATAACTATTTTTGTTCAGTTTTTACCAAAGACAACGGCTTAACACCAAAATTTTCAATGCGCGTTTTATCAAATCAAACATTGAGTAATGTACTTTTTCCTGTTTCGGTGGTTTTGATCTTATGTTTGGTCACCTTTTTTAAAAAAAGATATAGAATGTATAGAGCGTGTTCAAGAAAATTTTACCAAAAGACTTTATTATAGATGCTCTTTTCCTGCAGTAGACTATAAAACAAGACTTTCTGAACTAGGACTTCAAAGGCTTGAAACAAGACGCTTAATAACAGATCTAATATTATGTTATAAAATTATCAATGGGCTGGTTGATATAAAAACCACAAAATTTTTTAATATATCAGATTGTACTCGCACAAGAGGAAATGGTATTAAAATTATAGGCAAAAAATTTAGACTTGATATTACTAAATATTTTTTTGCTAACAGAGTAATACAGCATTGGAATTCTTTACCATCAGATATCGTTTTATCTAATTCATTAAATAAATTCAAAAAGCGACTAAAAAATTGTATATTGTAATAATCCATACTTCTTTTTATATTTCTTAGGATTTTTTACATTTATTTTTTTTATTTGTAAGTTTACTTCTTTTTAAATCGTATATATTGTGTACATATTGTTTTGCTGAAGTTAAGCAACCTTTGCAACAACTATAGGAAATACTAACCGACAAATATTTAAACAAGTTTTGTATTGATACATGAATGTTATTTGATGATATAAATGTTTCGGTTTTTTTTTTAAATATTGTACTTTATTGTTACATATATAGTGACGTGTACAATAAAAATTTTCAATTTCAATTCAATTTCAAAATTTCTATAGTTACACAATTGCGGGTTATTGAAAAAGCAACAATTGCGGGTTTTATCATTTGCAAAAACGTAAAACCTGTATGAATTTTTCTTTAAAACATCAAAATTTTAATGTTTGTTTTTTGATATTCAATAATGGTTTTGTATCGAAAATTTCCGACCAACCTATAAGTCAGAATGTCATTATATTATATCATAAACCAATTATTTTGAAGTATACAGAGACAATTTTATTTAAAGCAATAAGTTTTTGTCCCCCAAACAAACATATATATATAAAACATAAAGATTAACTGCATTTGATTTCATCCTCCCAGTCACCGCATTCGTTGTAGTTGTTGCAAAAAGATCTTTCTGCGATACATTTTCCTGTACCATTGCACATTATTTCATTATCTTCACAACCTGAAAATAAGGTTTCTGCACAAAACCTATGCTTAAAAAACCGAAAAAACTATTTTTCTAGTTTTTTTTTGCTTTTTGAATTTTTTATATTTCAACCTGAACTTTCATTAAAACTTATTTTAGAATAGTCCCCTGAACTTATGTTGTCTATTTTAAATGTACAAACCAATCGGGGTTTTACTTGAGCGAAACTGCATTACAAAAAGAAAAAATGCAATAAAACAAAAGACAAAATCGACAAAAAGATAAATATTAAAAAAAAACAACTAAAATACTTGCCACAAAACTCCTCATCGCTGTTGTCACCTAGTCCACAGTCGAACCGATCGTCACACTTGCTCCCAGCGGGGATGCAGAAGTAGTTTTTTTTGCAATGAAAATCCCCGGGTTCGCAAACTAAAAATTCTCCCATAAATGTAATCACTACTATTCAAACAAATGTTTAGTTTATATATCAGGAGTAGTTTTATTAAAAAATATAAAGTACAAAATAAAGAAAAAATCTAACTGTACATAAAGTCGACAGTACAACTGTCGCCTAATTATAACCGCCTATAATAGCTCAGAATTGGTCGATGTCCACAAAATTGACTAGTAAATGTAACTACAGCAAAAGACGTGAATGGGCGTTCTTCAAAATTTTATTGTGGCGGGAAAATTGTTCTACCACGAAGATTTTGTCAATTTTTATTATTTGTCTGAAATTTGATGAAAACAAGAGTATTCATATAAAAATATTTCAATAATGAAATAGTAATGTAGATTTCAATAATAATGTTAAGTTCAACCAAAAAAACTTCGGTATCTTTTATAATGGTAGTCTGGACAAGCTAGAAAAAAACCTTTATTGGGAATATTTTGCCCACGAACAGGCAATTAAACATTCAACAACAATTAAACTTTATTAACGCATAAATTTTACATCAGTTATGTAGTGGAAAAGCTGTAGTCTAAAGCAACTCTTTCTGGCAAAATATACTCATATTAAAACAATTTTCATCCTACTTCATTACTGTACAATTTTGTAGATTAAATTTAGTTTTTGGTTGGGGACCCCGCACCTAAAAAGATGGTATCTATCTGGCGGATTCTTGAGCTTAGTTTTAAAGGCAATCGCTCAAGTACATTTTTGTAATTGATTATTGAAACAATATATCAAAAACACTTTTATACTTTGCATACAGCGTTCACCAAGTTGTCCGGCGAAATTTTCGCAATCCATAATATCACCAAAAAGCGTCCCTTGAAAGTATTGGCTGCACTGACTTTGAACATCTGCAAATAATTGTTGTATTCATAAAATCAAAAATATGGCAATTATTATTTACTTTTGTGTTAATGGTTAATGGTCGTTCATCTATTAAAGTATGATTCTCATAATAGCGCTGAAACTTATTATGAACACAAAAAGTATAGCACATATTAACATTGCTAACAGATCAAAAAATACCGCAATTAATGCACTTTTTAATATAAAAGAAAAGGGAAAAAAGGGCTATATATACTTTATTTTTATTTTAAGTTTTAGTGCTTTGTACAAATCACGTCCATCAAAAACTTTGTTCTGTAAATCACGTAACGTTTTTTCTCAACGCTTTAACGCTGCATTTAAAACACGTGCGTTTATCCCCAAATCAGATTTTATAACGAATAAAGCTTAAAATGATAAAAACAATTCTGTAAATATATTTCTCAAATTAATATCAACACAATAGCAAAGGAAAAAACTGGCTATTATGTAAATTTATATTTTGTTAACCTAGTAGAAATACAGTTTACGAAAATATAAACCATTTAAGCTTTTAATTGTTAAACTTAACCTTTGCAAAACTTGGGACATATTCCAATTTTTCGCTGTGTTGTGATGTTGCAAGGTGGTTGCAGAAGAAAACACGTTAAGTTAGCTGCATATTTGTGACAAGCAGACACGTGCAGTACCTTAAAAAAACAAATTAAGTCCAACATATCATTGTTTTATGAATTTATATTATAGGCCAATAATATCTAGCTGTCCGCGATATTTGCAGTATTGAATCAACTATTTAACAACAAAACATTCTGAATTTTTACTAAAGCGGATTAATAACAAAGCTTAAAAACTGTATTTTACTAATTACTTATCAAATTACTTAATTTGTAACATAAATGCAAATTTTTAAGGACTAAAGTTGGTTAATTTTTGTGTATTTTGTGAAAAGTTGGAATTTAAAAAAATCAGCGTTCTTATTTGTTTTTTTTAAAAACGTCATTACGGCACAATTTTAATTGGTCCCCTCATGTCTGCATTTTAATTTTCAGCGTCAGCCAGATATATTTCAACCATAGCAGTATTAATAGCATAAATCACCCATACTCGAATATAATAGAAATATTTCAGAAAAAACATTTGATTCAAACATAATAAAAATGTTTCAAAAAAAAAAATTGATAACAATGTAAAAAAAATACAAATCTAAAATTTATGCTAGCTCCATGTTTAATAACTCAAAGTTTTTATATCATTTCGCCAATAGCAAATTGTAAAAAAACACGAAATAAAGGGGTCTGGGCCAATTCGCTCCGCACAATTCGCTCCGGGCCCAATTCGCTCCAGGAACAATTCGCTCTGGGCCCAATCCGCTCCAGGAACAATTCGCTCCGGGCCCAATTCGCTCAGGAAAAAATTTGCAAACGCATTTCCAACAAGCGTATAAATTAATTATTATTACGTACGCTATGTAAACTAAACATATTTAGGCTTAGGCTTAGGCTTAGGCTTAGGTTTAGGTTTAGGTTTAGGTTTAGGTTTAGGTTCAGGCTTAGGCTTAGGCTTAGGCTTAGGCTTAGGCTTAGTCTTAGGCTTAGGCTTAGGCTTAAGCTTTGACTATTAAAAGTAAAATTTTTTTGATAATCAGAAATGCGTTTGCAAATTTTTTCCAGAGTGAATTGAGCCTGGAGCGAATTGTTCCCGGAGCGAATTGGGCCCAGAGCAAATTGTTCCCAGAGCGAATTTTTCCGGGAGCGAATTGGGCCCGGAGCGAATTGTGCGGAGCGAATTGGACCCAATTCCTTTAAAACTGATGGACTTACTTGAAAAAAACTCAAAGCAGCCAGCACTTCATCTTCAGATTTGTGTCCCAAAAAGTTCGGATAATAGGTGTAATTGTAACCCATGTCCTTTCACATAGCGTTGCAAAAACAAATAAAAAATGAATTAAAATAATGTTTCAATTAGAAGTTTTTAGATTATATGCCAAAATAAATGCGGACATTATCAAATTGATATTATCATCACAAAATAAATCAATAAAATTGATTTATTTTAACCGCACAGCTGTTTTGTTGAACCATTATATTTTAAACCGAACAAAAGTTATTTTAACAAAGTTTAACGGTTCAATTCGCAACGGAAGCAATAATTCCACTTTTGATAATTTAACAAATTTAAATTTCTAAATCTACACTGTATTTTAATCTGAATTTAACCAAAATCTTTTGTATAAACTTTTACATATAACTATTTTGTCAAAATTGCTTACTGTATGCTTTTTTTGAACAACTTTGCAGTCAATTTCACACCTTCCAAAATTTTATTTTGATACAAGAATTGTATTTAAGTAATAGCTCTTGCTTATAGTGTTGATTCAAGGTCTGGTATCAAAAATAAGCTATTTCTAAACTGTTAATTAACCCATTGTACACTTTTTACAACATAATGCATATTAACTAAGTGCATAAAAAATTAAGTCAGGTAATGCAACACTACTTTGCAATAGGTCACCACACCCTCTGAGCATTGGTGTAGCGGTTTCTGAGCGGGACATACTGGCACAAATGGTTTTTTGGTTGTAAAAATTTGATTGGAATCTTGAGAAAAACCAGCAGTAGTAGTATTTCGAAAATACAAATCCGTTTCAGTTCTGGAAAAACTTCTGTGTGATGTCTCATTCACAAGGTTTGGAGAATAAGTGAAAGCAGAGTTATTTACCAGCCCAGTTGTTCTTGTATGGTTTACCAGCGACAATGTTGTGTTAAAAAGGTTTGTGATTAGACGTTCGAAAATAGTCGATAACTGCTCGAATATGTTTTGTTTAGATGTTAATGGAGCTGAGAAAGTTGATGCTGCAGGGGGAGTGCTGTAATTTCTAAAATATGGCCCGGTTGTACGATTATATAAGCCGAATTTGAATGTAGTTGAATTTTTGATAAGTTGCGTCGTTAAAAGTTTTTGAAATGCTGAAAACGGTCTGGTTTTACTATGTGTATAATTTAACGGCTCAATCGTTGTGGTACCATACGCATTCGAGCTCGTCGTTGCTCCCAAAAATTGTTGTTTATCTAAAAAAAATCTTATAATAGAATGAGGTTGATTGATTAAAGCAAAAACACATTATACACATTAAAGCAAAAAATATAATTTCACAGAAGTGCACTGGAGTTAGCTAGTACACAGTTTGGCTATAAAGTGACTAATAATTTTTGTTACGTTTAATTTAAACGACAAAATTCCGAAATAATTACCCACTTAAAATTTAATTTTACAAATATCTAGTCGTACCATAAAGAAAAATGGAACCAAGATGAATGTCCAAGCCGTGAAATGCGGACTGGTTTCTCCTGGAATTCTGCGCGTCAGCTTTTAATACGCTGGCTACAGCTTCAGAGCTTAGTGAAACGTTTGGTGGTAGTTTGAACTCCAAACTGAATTCCACGCCAATATTGTCACCGCTTTAAAATTATTTATGTTATATACCGTATAAAGTAGATACATTATCAAAATGATAATAATAATAATAATAAAAGTTTAGTGGTAATAATAATAATGCCGTATTTCTTCAAATAATAGCCTAGGCTTCTATTTTTTCAGTGGGTGTAAAAGGTGGGCTATTATTAGAAGTAAGCTACTATTGGAGGCTTGGCTTTTTATTTGTCAATGAAAAAACGACAGGCAGGTATAGTGTTCGAAGAACGATTTTTGCAAACAAAATACTCTACTTTTTTATCAAATGCCAATGGCCCAGTTTCTAACGCTAACAACTTAGCGGAAACATTTAATGCAACCGATTTTTTGACAGCAAACTGAAATAGTGCTGCGCAAAATCCACCCTAAAACTTGCGTAAAGTCTTCTAATAGTAGCCCAGGCTACTATTAGAAGAAATACGATAATTGATTTCGACCATTTCAAAAACTTAATTAAAATAATTCTGTATTATTAATTATTTGATTAATATCTACGCCCAATACATAATACAGTTTACTGTGATCTGTGTTCGATCTCTATGTACAAGCATAGAAGGTGTTACAGCCACAAGTAAAACAGCATTACATTTTAACATTTCATCCACAAATTATGTATAATAATACTACATAGTAGCATGTGAAAGGAGTAGCTTTTAGGGTGATTATATTTTATAAATTTTCTGGGCATTTTGTTTTTTTCAGGGGTTTGTTTATGTCTTGTCAGTTAAATTTCATTCATTATGTTTATCTTTTATTTTATTTATATTTATAAAACACTTTTATTTTTAGATATATTTTCACAAAAACATTACTATGTAAAAGGTGGTTGTCACCTCAGTGACTTGTTATAAGTAATTAACAAAACTGAGGGGAATGGCCCAATACCCAATACCCAATAACAACAGTCAATAATTAGAATTTTTTACATAAATTTGCATCAAGGTGAATTTATTTTGACACCCTTATAAAATAAATATAATTAAGATAATTATGAAACGGATTAAAATCGCTAATTACATGCCCACATACTTCATAAAATAATTTAATTGATAAAAAAACTAATACAATAATAACTGTAGAACAATAAAAAAATACAAAAATGAAAAACAAGAGAAAAGCAAGAAACTTGATCTGAAAATCTATTGTTGCAATGAAAATAATCGTGTTGTTTTAAGCGACAGTTTTTGTGGTGACCCTATTGGTATATTTGAACATGCGACAAACCTAGGCATCATGTCAGCTATAAAAATGTATTTAAAAAATAATCCGATGTGCATCATAATTGCGAAGCATTTTGTCTGCAAAGCTAATTGGGTAGCACTTTATAACACCCAAATTACGTTTCTGGTACTAGCAAAAATATATAATACTATATATTATTTTAAGGAAAAATATGACACTCAGTCTCAGAAGCGAAACTATTTGGTGCCATTTTTTGAGCACTGCCATTAAGTGTTGTGCGCATAAAATGGCAAAACAACTGTTCTTATTGAGGCATGTGTCGTGTAAATGGGCACTGCTAAAAATGTAGCAGTGTTTTTGCGCATATCCTAGCATGCTAACTGGAACGCACTGCATTTTGAAGTACACTGCACTTTTGTGGCAATCTTGTGCGCATATATGCGCATATACTGCACATAAAATAGCACAACCGCGGGAAACAAAAAAAAAATAAACCCACTTAAAAACCACTACTTAGTTTGCACACTGTACACACAAATACAAACTTTAAGCATATAAGACATACAAAAATAAAATCCAATGCAATACATAAATAAGACCTTTTTGTGTATTGCATTGGATTTTATTTTTGTATGTCTATACCAAAAATTTGTATTTTGTGTACCATGTGCAAACTATTTTAGTGGTTTTTAATGGGTTTTTTTTTGTTTTTTCACGCCGGTACTGATTTTATGTGCGTATATACGCATATATGCGCACAAGATGCAAAAAAGGCATGTCCAAAATGCGGTCGCACATGCTAGTATATATGCAAAAAAGCGCTGCTACATTCGAGCATGCCCATTACACGACACATGCAATAAGAAAATAGTTATTTTCCATTTATGCGCACAACAGTTAATGGCAGTGCTCAAAAAATGGCACCAAATAGTTTCGCTTCTAAGACTGAGTGTCATGTATTTCCTTAATATATTATATAGTATTATATATTTTTGGTACTAGTGTTTGTTACAAAATGGTGTCTTTTTTTGAATTGAGCGAAATAAATAAATCTCAAAAAGTATTATTTACTTTCGTAGCAATTCCGTGACCTTTGATTCTTCAAATAAGTTTTGCAAAACTCCATTCTCGAACGACCGTTTGATCTAAATTAAATTTAGAAAATAATTAATCAATATAAAAATTTTAAAGTGTGCTGCTTTTTTTCACCTGTCTTCTTTTATTTTGAGAACCATACTTAATACCACACTTCTTCTTTAACTAACGCAAAAGTTAAATTAAAGTTAAAGTTAAACAAGTTAAATTAAAAATAATATGAAAAGAGTATTATTTAAAACATAAATGTAGAAAATTTGATTTTTTATAAATATATTTATTTGAAATTGCTATACATCGTTTCCGTCTAAACGCATAAACTGTATATAAAGAAGATTTTTCAAACATTAAACAGAGACCTACTTTAACATAAATTTTAATTAGCCGCTCGTAAAAGGGAAACTTCTGTTGTTATTTTTCTTAGACGTCCGCATAAATGGTACTGTGTGTAAAATGGCAGGACAATATTGCAATGACAAATTATACAATCAAAAAAATTTAACTCATAAAATTTAAATACGCCTAATAATATTATAAAAGTGTTGCCTATATGTTTTCTTAGCTACCAACGATAAATAAAATAAACAAAAAAAAATTTACTAAACAAAAAGTTACTAAAAAGTTATTAAAAATAATTAACCAAAGAGGTTTTGTCTAAAAAATTGATTTGACATATAAAGCATTGCAACTATGTTTATGATTATGTTATTACCCTTCGATTTAAATCAGGAGCTATATTTGATTCATTTCCCATTTTATTAACCAACATAGCACCATTTGTTATCATAAAAACACCAACAAATCTAAAAAAATATAAAATTTTATTTGTGAACGCTTGTTTTTTTTTTTCTGTGTATAAAATCTAATTCGGAATGTGGGAACTGGAACCGAGCGGACCCTTAAACTATTTTTTTTTAAATTGGTATTTTTGGCGCAAATATATTGATTGTTCCTCAAATAAAAATCAAGTGTATGAGGCAGGGATGAAATATTCCAAAATTCTTTTGGAGTCACTAGTAAAATGCAGGTGAAGTATAACAAATGTAACGCCAGCCCCCCCAAACAAAATCCAGCAGAAAACCGCCCTCAGGGTTTTCATATACCATTAAAGACATGAGTTTAAAAAACTTTTCTGGCTCATGGCCATTTTTGACATTGAATTTGTGTTTAAATTTCTAAGTTTTGCATATACATTATTATTGTATGAATATTTTCAACTATACCTTTTGATTTTTGATTGTATTTGAGCTAAAGGTGTTACAGGCTGGGTCACATCATTATTGGTTTCGCCAAATTCTAAAAGTTATCTAGTTAAAATCATACTTTTAAAGGCAAATTTTGTATTTTTCTTACAAATATTTACATAATTAGATATGATGACCGTTGCTTAAATAGCTGTGTGAAGTCAAATTTTTGTTTTCGATTTTCATGATTTTATGTAAAAACTTTACCCCTGCCCCCAATAGCCCTTAAAAAATTTTTCATTAAAATAGGAGATATGATATGACTGGTTCAGGTGATATGATTCTTCAAAAATGGTTTTTTTCAAAAATTCTGTACTTGAAAGATTGCTCAATAAGTAAAAAATTAAAGTTACAAAATATTCACTCGAAGAAAGTGGCTATTTTCTACTTTAATTTGATATCTTGATTGTTAATATTGGTGCAGTATTTGTCGAGATAGTGCGTTTCCCGTACAAAAAAAAACCCTCGAGTTTGTGACAACCTAAAGTAGAAGCGAAAATAAGCAGGCGCTAAAAAATTTAGACAGCCATATTTCTTGAAAAATTTGGCAAAAGCAGGAATTGAACCCGTAACCTCCAAAATTCGATACTGGTGTGCTATCTATTACACCATAGGCCGGCAATGAAAGGGGAAGATCACCTTTTATTCACCCTTGTACTTTGAGTTTTCACGGAAGGGACACCATGTGTCACAATTTTTCCGTTTAAAACACCAAACGACGGCAGTGATTTGATTAAGTTTGCCCAACATTTTTGCCCACACTTCGTAGTTCTAGCGAAAAAAAATGATGGGTTTTTTGTACGGGCAACGAAATATCTCGAGAAATACTCCTCCAATCTTATCACTCAAGGTATCAAATTACAGTAGAAGGTGGCTGATTTCGTTGAGTGCATATTTTGTAACTTAAATTTTTATACCCATTGGGCAATCATTTAAATACAGAATTATCGAAAAAAATTATTTTTGGGGGTCATATCTCCTGAACCGCTGAAGATATTTTGATAAAAAAATTTTTGGACTATTGGGGGCAGGTTAAAGGTTTTCACGAAAAATCGTCAAAAATGAAGTTAAAAAGTTTGACTCCGCACTGTACCTTTAATGCTGCTATTTAGCAGCGTTTAACCAATAACTATTCAAATAATTACTTTTTGTCTAAGACGTGGCATTTTTTATGGAAACAAGCAATTTATATGTAATTAATTTATTTTTTAGTAAAAAATAGTATTAAAACTTTTTTTAATTTTAAATTGATTTGTATTAAATCAGTCAATTTAACTTCGCAACTCATCAAGATAACTTATTTAATGTACCTATGGCTTAAGAATTAATCTAAAAAATAGTATATTTCAATAAAATTAGCTAATATTAAAACGGAAGTAAAAAACTACACCACGATTAAGTTACAATCAAGTTTTTTTAGCTAAACAATTAAAAAGATCAGTTTTATGCTGCGGCAAAATTTTTGAGAACTTTAAGTTACCCACTTAAGAAATTATAATTAATTAATACCAAAAAATGATGAAGTAATCAAGGAACACGATTTTAATTCAGTTATAATGAAAGATTTTGACAAAACAATATTTCTTGTGTGTTATCGTAAAACTACCAGTAAGATATTTTTAAATATTAACACTATTAAAAAAAATCAGCCCAGAGGCCTATTTCATAAAGATTTCTCTAATTGTAAATTAATAAAGGCATTTAATTTTTTTCTTATTCTATTAATTAAAAATTCGTATGTAACTGTGGAATTCGCGGAAATTACAGGCATGTAATTTTCATTTAAACAAGGCCTATTTGTTTGATTGTTGTTTCATTGAAAATGAAAAAAAAAATATGCGTTTATTAATTTACAACTGTAAATTAATTACAAGCAATTTTTATGAAATAGGCCCCAGATCTTAACTCAGGAAAAATAGTATGATTGATGTCCATTGGTTTTTTTTTCTTTTTGTTTGAAATATTTTAGAACATACGGTTTAATTACATTAACATAATGTTTTTAATATCTTAACTCATACACAAAAAATAACCCATCTTTTTTAAACTATACTCTGGAAGATCCTGTCTCCGTTTTATACCGCTAGTCTCTGTTCTACGAGCTACGACTGTCTTTGGACAGTCTTAAAATAGCCTATTTCAGCGTAGGGCAGTCCCAAGTCACTCCTAAGATAGTCTTATCTGTTCAAAAAACTTTTTGCAAAAATAGAATTTAGTTTATTTGTTTATTTGCATAGGCTTAACTTTTAGATTGTCTTAAAATGGACAATGGACAATTTATTTCTTGATTTTCCGTGTATTATTTTATATTTTCGGCAAAAACTAAGTAAAACAGTCTTTTTATTTTGTTTTGTTAACGATTCCAAAATATTTTGTAACAATATTTGACACAATATTTGATATTATTTATATTAAAAAAACAGATAATGAATTATGTGTTACATAAAAATTTCAAAGAATTAAATTCGAACTTTTATTTTCAGTATTGTTTATAATAAAATATATTTAAAAAATAAAATAAAATCTAACCTAACTTAATGTTTGGATTTTTTAAATCTTTTTTATTTTACTGTATATTTTAACAAACACAGTTTCCCAAAAAAAATTTTTTATTGCCTTATGTAGACGTTCTTCGT
>JASAMX010018361.1:0-10418 GCA_030248175.1 Microlaimidae sp. YZB2_3 | reverse complement strand
CCCCTGACTCTTACTAACGTAATTTGACCTGCTGATTCAATTTTTGACATTTATTTTTCTTAAAAAAATTGTTATCGTCAACAATCATTATAAATGACACCAATAAAATACATGTCAAAAACACAATACATTAATAAAATTCATTACCAAAAATATTCTATTTTTTTATTTTTTCTTTAGCGTATCTTGAATAATGAACTCTTTTTTTAATTAAAAAGTTTAAAATATAAGTTTTCTCGACGTTAAAATTATTCCCTGTTAGAGATTTGAACCTGCGGGTTCGAAGATCTAAGTCCGCCGCTCTAACCACTGAGCTACTGGCCCATCTGAGGATTCATCTTCAAAAGGTAGTATTAAACAGGGCGTTTCAAAATGTAGTTTCTCGGCGTCAAATCGAAAAAAATTAAATGAAAATTAAAAAATTTGATTCTCTCAAATTTTAATGAAAGTTTGAAGATAGTTAGACACAAGTCTAATCAATATTTTGAATTTTATTTGATTACAAAACTAATTCAGGATTTTTTTATTTGATTTTTCTTTTAAAAACATCAATTTTTTCAATTTTCTTAAAATTTTAAATTACGTTTGACTCCAAACCACATCTAAAAGATGCCCCCTATTTTTTATTAAATATCTATAAAATTGCAGCAAAATCTGAGAGAATCAAATTTTTTAAATGGCCAAAAACTGTTTTTTGAGCTTTAAATTCATCGAACTATATCTCGAAATAGAACAACCGGTAAACGATAAAATTATTACTGTTGGATACATCATAAAATGAGGTTTCGATCGCACTATACTTTTGTCCGACAAAAATCAATATCTAAGTTGATATCTAACTTTTAGTAAAAATCGTTGTAACTGTGGTGTAACCTTAAGTAAAATTTAAGTAATTTCAATGGGTAGATTCCCTATGGGCTTGTTGTAAAATAAATGGCAGATGGCATTTTTTTAAGCCGCTAACACGCTAAAGCTATTTATTTTGACCAAAAAACATATTAAAATGATGGACCTTCAAAAACTGGTGTTTTGCTTCGTTTCAAAATTACTTTTATTATACTTTTACTATTACTTTTACTTAAAAAAATAGGTCTTAGTTTTACTTTTACTTTACTTAAATAAAATTTTGACCATTACTTTTACTTTACTTAAATTAAAAAATCACAAATTACTTTTACTCTTACTTTACTTAAATTAAAAATTTTCAAATTAATTTTACTTTTACTGAAAATATTCCAAAATCAATACTTTTTACAACACTAATCCCAACTAATACCAAAAATATATAATACTATATAATATATTAAGGAAAAATATGACACTCAGTCTCAAAAGCGAAACGATTTGGTGCCATTTTTTGAGCACTGCCATTAACTGTTGTGCGCATAAAATGGCAAAACAATTGTTCTTATTGAGGCATGTGTCGTGTAAATAGGCACTGCTAAAAATGTAGCAGCGTTTTTGCGCATATCCTAGCATGCTAACTTGAACGCACTGCTTTTTGAAGTACACTGCACTTTTTTGGCAATCTTGTGCGCATATATGCGCATATACTGCACATAAAATAGCACAACCGCGGGAAACAAAAAAAATTAACCGACTAAAAACCACTAAATAGTTTGCACACTGTACACAAAATACAAACTTTTGGTATTGACATACAAAAATAAAATCCAATGCAATACACAAAAAGATCTATTTATGTATTGCATTGGATTTTATTTTTGTATGTCTATACTAAAAGTTTGTATTTTGTGTACAGTGTGCAAACTAAGTAGTGGTTTTTTAGTGGGTTTATTTTTTTGTTTCCCGCGGTTGTGCTATTTTATGTGCAGTATATGCGCATATATGCGCACAAGATTGCCAAAAAAGTGCAGTGTACTTCAAAAAGCAGTGCGTTCGAGTTAGCATGCTAGGATATGCGCAAAAACACTGGTACATTTTTAGCAGTGCCTATTTACACGACACATGCCTCAATAAGAACAGTTGTTTTGCCATTTTATGCGCACAACAGTTAATGGCAGTGCTCAAAAAATGGCACCAAATCGTTTCGCTTCTGAGACTGAGTGTCATATTTTTCCTTAATATAATATATAGTATTATATATTTTTGCTAATACTACTTGCAAATTTTCCAGAAAAACCTTCTGAAACTGTGAACGAAGTTTTTATTAATTCGAAAAAGTTTTTTGCTGAATTGGGCTTAGAAAATGACCACTGGAAAGCAGTAATGTCGGCCAAACGCCTTGGAAAGCCGCGGCCTGGTCCCGACACGAAACCGCGACTTATCAAAATTACTGTATCTAACTTCACGAGGCAGGGTTCGGTCTATATGCGCGAAACCTGTTAAATCACTATACCAGACTCTTCAATGACCCGGAGATGTCTTTAAAGGCAAAAAAACTGTATATGCGACCATCCATGCCATTTAACGAGAAAAACTACCAAAGGATCTATCAGAAAATGCGACAGGAAGCATATTTTAAAACTCAGGAACTCCGTAAAAATGGTATTTCTAACGTTAAACAAAACCAAAGCGGCGAATATTACTTTTCCAAGTATCAATTTAACGAATCGGCGGATAAGTAAGAAATAACTCAGAAAATGTTTAGTCTTTCTAGGTTAAACTCCTAGGGGGAGAGGGCATAAAGATAACAAAAAATATAAAAGATGTTAATAAACACAAATTTTAAATTGCTTTTTTTCCGTAGCATTTATAGTTCTGAAAATCTTAACTAGCCGAAATCACCAATGTAATGATGAATAAAAATAGTTTTTACCATGTTTTTCGCAAAAACAGATCGATTTAACTAGGCGGAGTGGTCGCAAGTTTTATAAAACGTGGTATTAAACGTAGCTTGTAAACATTTCTAAAGCTTATAACACATTTGAGATTTTAGCCATCGATATATTAGGGGATTGCCCTTCCCACACAAAACGTTTTTACCGGCCACCTAATGCATTATTTGAATATACTGAATTGTTTTGTAGGGTGCCACTTCATCTTACTAATTGTGCATCACTTGTCACAATTTGTGGCGACTTTAATGTCCATGAAGAGTTTTGGAACAACACTGCTCACCTTTGTCCACTTTCTAAACTTCTTTCCTTAACATTAACTGAGCAGTCATTAAATCAGTTTGTAGATTCCCCCACTCGAGGACCAAACATTTTAGACTTAGTTTTTTTAAACACTGATTTTCATATTTCGAATGTCAATGTAAGTAAACCGCTTTTTAATAGTGATCACAGCAGTATTGAATTTTTATGTAAAAGGCCTAAAATTTCAAAATCAAATTTGTTTATTTTAATTATCAAGATACTGACTGGGAAGCTATGAAAAACCATCTTAATTCAATAAATTTTGTTGGTTTGTTTCAAACAAGTGCTTCAGTTGAATCACATTGGCAACTTTTAGTCTGATATTGAAAAGGCTATAAAAATGTTTGTTCCTTGCAAGGAAAAAACCATATCAATACAACAAAAATACCCTAAATACATTTTTAAAATTTTACTTAAAAAGAAAAAAATCTGGAAAAAAGCGAAGTAATACTATTTTTCAAGCTCAATATAATTGTGGCGCCTAAATTCGGCAGGGGATCAGCTGCGGCGCACATTTGTCCGCCTAGGAAAGAAAAGAGAAGAAGAGTTAGAAAATCTGTCACTTACGCCCTATCGGGCTTTTGCTTGTCGCTGCGAAGTTCGGTCTTTGGCGCCAGCCAGATAAAGGTGTACTCAGTCGGATCCGTTATCAATTAGTAATTAGTACTTTAGTTGACGAGAGCTAAGTAGGGGTTTTGCCGACTGAGCTCCCGTCTAAGCTGCCAAACGCGGTTTTACGGTATTTAAGTTTATTGGCGGCCAACCAAGGTATTACCAGGCCTGTACACGATACACAGAAAAGGTGGGGTAAGCCTAAATACGGACGGCACCTGTTGGGGACTTTACTTAACCTATTGTGTTACCTAAAAAAGAATTATAAATTTACTATGTTGATTGTGCTTAGCCTAGGTGGGAACTTAACTAAAAAGAAGAGGCGCTTTTAGGTTAGCCGAAGCTGCGGGCGTTGAAGGGGGAAAATATGAAAAGGAGGCTTAAAGCCTATTTAACACAGTTTTGCAAGTTGGCACCTTTAGACGGCAAAAACCCCGGGAACCTACACGAAGGCAGACTGATGAATACGGTGTGGGTGGGTAACCCAAAACTAACCCTAAGTTAAGGAGGGCCTTAACTTAAGTAAGGGGGGGAGAAGGGGAAACCTAAACCACCACTAACTTAAGGGGGACCCTAAGTTAACTAACCCTAAGTATCTATAAAAACAATCCTACGGAGCTAGTTCTGACTAGCTCAGACTCAATCGGACCGACTAAGCCACGGTGGGCCATTTTACCTGACTGAACTACGATCGTTGTTCCACCAATCCGCAAGTAATCGCCGGGTGACTAGGGGGGATTAAACCGCACTTGTTCCGGATATAAAAACTACCAACGTCGCATAATGCGCTAGTTGGCGCGGTTTCTCTGTAGGGGGGCTCGAAGAGTCGATAAAATTCCACCAATTTGCCCGTAGTTTTTCAAGTGGGGGAGGGGAGAGCCGTAACGAACACTAAAATAAAGCCGGACGGTTATACTGCAACCGCCGACTCGGCTCAGACAAGGGGCCACAAAAACCACCCCGGACAACCCAGGGGGAAGCGCCGATAACAGAAAAATGAGAGGGTTCCTTTTCGGAACCCTCCTACAAAAATGGTGCAGAACGTTCTTCTAAAAACTGTTGCGGTTGAGAGGCTGTTCCAGTCGAGTCAAAGAAAACTTTTAAACTGACGTTTTGGCGAAACCGCGCCACTTATATATGCGGAATTTTTGAAAACAAAAGCCACGTGTTTGTATTTAATAACACGCTGTAATCCCCACTCTGGTCAACCGGCTACTTGCTAAGTGATTACTCATTTTACACGCCTGTGCAAAATGAGGAGCCCAAAGATGAATTTTGAGCGGCCTGCGGAGCGTTAAGTACGACCGCCTTTTCACCGCCGGCTTAGTCGGTTTGTAAGTGAGGCGAGCCACCCGGGCGTGAGAGCGACGAGCTGCCTGTGCAGCTAAGGGGAGGGGATAAAAATATTTAATAATTACGCAGGAGGCGTAGGGGCGCCGGGGGACAAAGGGGACCAACGCACGGCGACACTTTTGCGTCGCATAATGAATTAAATCGTAAATTTAAAGCGGAAGTAACCAAACTAAATGAGATACGGGAACATAAAATACTTTCAAGTACTGATAAAAATTGATTGTTTAAATTTATTCGTAATCAAAGAGATAAAAAACGGATAGAAATAACTCCTGAACCACTGCAGATATTTTGTTGAAAAAATTTTTGTGGGCTATTGGGGGCAGGGTAAAGTTTTGACAAAAAATTATTAAAATCGAAGACAAAAAGTGTGACTTCGCACCGCATCTTTAAGTGATGAAATGAGCGGTGTAGTTTGTAAAGTTTTTGCGGAGGACGTAAAGCGTATCAAGTTAGAAAAATAGATGAAAATCATCAAAAATTACTAATCGCTATCAACAAATTGATAGTATGGAGTGGCAGCTTAGTACTGCTGAAATTAAGTGTAATATAATTTATTTGGGTTACAAAAATCCTAAAACACCTATTTTTATTAATTCAAAGCAACTCAAAATATATAATGAGACTAGAGATCTTGGAGTTCTAGTTAGTTCTAACTTTAAAAATTCTGATCATTGTGTTTTTTGTAGCTAAAAAAGCTTTATTAGATTCCAACATAATTTTACGCTGCTTTCAAACTAAAAATGTTTAAATGTTAGTAAAGTCTTTTAAATTCTATATTCGGCCAAAAGTAGAGTACTGCTCCCAGGTGTAGTCTCCTTAGTTATGTAAAGACATCGATATCATTGACATGTTCAACGATATTTCACACGTAGAATATTTAAAAAATGCGGTTTTTCGCTTAAATCTAACTTTTTGACCGGCTTACAAGTTTTAAATCTTGAATCCTATTGGAACTTCGTACAATCAAATTTGATCCTTTAATGTGTTTAAATATTCTTAATAATAAAAATGATTTAAAATTTACCGATTTCTTTTCGTGGACAAAATTTATTGTAAAAAATGATCACCATTTAAAATTAAGCTTATCCAAAGCCGTCAAAGACGCTAAACTTTCCTTATTCAGTTCTAGAGTCGCTAAATATAGGAACGGTCTACCTATATTTAGCGACTCTAGATCAATTGTATTTAAAAAGAAACTTGAAACTGTTGATTTTTCAAAACACTTTAGATTTGATAGACACATGTAAGGAACCACATGGCTCATTGTGTTCTCTCCCTTTTATCTTTACATTATTTTTGAATCTTGGGCTTTAATTCTATGTTTTTTTCATTATCTTTATTTTCTTTTTTGGCACACTAAAATCATTTTAACTGCCCGATTAATGATAAGAATATTTTTTTTACTCTGGTAAAAAAATCCTAACAAAAGACAAACAACTCAATGGGGATTAAATTTAAATAAAAAATATTTGTTTAGTTTTGAATTGCAATTGACTTGTTGTATATAATGTGTGTATTGTATAAAAAATATGTTTAGTTTTTTTGATACATATAAAATGATAATATGTGTGTTTAACTTTTTTTCCGTGATTTATTGACCCTGGATTATAGAAGTTTTTGTATGGATAAAATTTTACATTTTTCATTTCGTTTTCAAACAAAATGTGCTTTTAAAACCCAACAACATACAATTGTTAGATTTTTCATGTATGATATTTTATGCATTTAAATCTAAGTATAGAGTCGTGAGTAAAATATTCCAAAAACGGGTCTTTGATGGGAGTCTTCAAAACCCACTATGGCACGGTAAATTTTATTTTCCTAAGCCTAAGCAAAACCCAAAAATTAAGCTAAATTTTATCATATAATTTCATTAATAGTGCTTTTAAAAAATACCGAATAATTTATTGTTAAAAAAGGCAAGCAATTGTTTTTCGGTAAATATTTTACTAAAATGTTTTTGCAAGGTTATTAATCGCAGAATTATTTGCAATTAAAGATAAATTCTATCAGGGTGAAAATAGATGAGTGGTAAAGTAACCACTCGTTTTTTGAGAAAATATCACGTGCAGAAAAACACATGACGCAACTGAATAATAATTGGTTACATAACCGCTGAAAACTTTTTTTAAAATTTTTCTCGCTCGCAAGTTTATTGTTTTTTTCTTCCTGGCGGAGAGCGGTTACGCCTTTAATTTCAGCCTGGAAGACTTCAGCTTTAGTTTTGCAGTTATGTATTTCTTCCGAAGGCATTATTAAGAATTTAACAAATAACAACACACCACGAAAAATAAAAACAAAAATGTTTTTACAGCAAAATCAAAGCAAAACAGCAACATTAATGTTTATTATCTTTCGAATCGTCCATAGCTTCTCAGCATTTTTAAAGCTAGTTATTATATAAAAAATATACAAAAATTTAGACAAGTTACATAAAAATTTTTAATGTTATGAAATTATTATTTTTGTTTTATGTCTTCTCAATAATTTTATTTTTATAATCCTACCTTTAAAAGTCAGTCAAACAAACTAAATGATTTTTAATTAAAACAAACTATTGTTATGCAATATGTTCATCCCGCTTTATGCGGGAAGGTTATGCTTTTTGCTAGACAGTACCCTCGTGTCCCCTTTGCATAATGAATCGATTTTGCTGCGAATCTGTGGCGAACGCAATTTTTTCAAACCCAGTACCTTCGTGTCCAGTACCTTCGTGTCCAGTACCCTCGTGTCTAGAGATCGACCGGGGGCCCCGGCCCCGGCTTGCCCTGGCACTTTTTTCCCTCCCGGCCCCAGCCCAGGCCCCGGCAAACGCAATTTTCTCTACCCCGGCCCGGCCCCGGGAAATTTAGCTGTCAAATCAACGGGGGCAAACCGGGGTAAGGACCCCTAAGAATACAAATTTTAAAGCACTTTTTACAATTGTAGACAGTGATAAATATATAAAATTTTATCTAAAGAGATAATGTGATCGCTTTAATAGGAGGATATTTATTATTTATATTTTAAGATTTTATTAAAACTCTATTTTAATAAGATTCTTATTTTAACCATGAGTCGTTTTTCTCAAAATTTGAAGGCATCTTAAGCACCACTAAAACCAATTTTTTTGATTTTATTTACAATATTAGGGTTTGACAATAGAAATCCATTCATGAGATAAATAACAATAAATATTAGAGTTATTATAATATCATTATTTATATCAAAAATACATAACTTTTCAACATAATATATATATATATAACAAAAAGAGAATTTTCGTCTATGTGTACAGTAAATTTTTTAATTAAATTTAAAAAAAAATGAGGCACATCTTACTTTTCGGCGCAAGCTACTTTCTGTGCACTCAATCAAATTTTCTCGCACAGCGATATTTTGTATACCAAACTCGCTTGATTTTTTGAGACGTTTTCAAAATGCTGCGTACAAAAAATTTACAGAAATTGTTAATAATTACTTATAATATCGCTCATGTGTGAGTTTTTCTATGAAAGTTTATTGTACAACTGGACATTTGTTTGGACTATATTATATTCTTGATTTTATTTTTAGGTGTTATTGAAACTGTTTTAAAATTTAATGATCTTAAAGCATTTTTTTAAATAAAAAAAATTCAAGTTGATTTCTTGTTTTTATTTTAGCAATTTTAAATTTATTGCTGAAACTACATTGGTATTCATAAATTTTGTGTATAGTGTATTCAAACTGGGTCCGCTTGATTTGGCAGGAAAACCCTGCGAAGTCAGTCAGTCCACTTTTTTAGCGAGTTTAATATTTTTATACAACCCAAAAGACACCAAACTTGAATTTTTTTAAACAAGAAATTAGTATGAACTGTTTGTATTTAATTTGGAAAAAGTTTTTGAATCAAATTTGAATCAAAATCAATTAATATGTGCCAATAATTAACGAAATTAAATACTGGACACAATCTAAAAGGTGTAATACTTGTTCCAAAGTTTTCTTGCCAAAAGTTACGGACCCAGTTCGTATAAACCCGATCCAAAATTTTATGAATACCAGTAAAAGTCATAGGTATTTAAAAAAAAATTCCAGTAAAAATTACCTTTGAGCTATATTTTTTAAAAAAATTGCTAATTTAGTTTAAGGTGTTTGTAATTTTATTTTTAATAAAAGTAAGCATATATAACCCAAAAATGGTGAAAACCTAATTTTTAAACAAAAAATTTGCTGAAAATTTGAATTTGTGCGACTTTAATACTGAAAATCCGCGATTTTCTTCTATTTGTTGTTTTTGTTTGAATTAATTTTCAACGCAATTTTTAATACAGTGTTAAGGCTGGTTCATACTTATGACAAAACGTCCTATGGACAAAGTCCAAAGGACAATTTTAAAAAAGTCAAAACGTCCTTTGGACTTCTCCTTTGGACGAAGTATGAATGCTATTTAGAATTTGTCCTTTGGACAAAGTCCAAAGAACAAAATCCAAAGAGAAAAGTCCAAAGGACAAAAAGTATGAACACGTTGTCCTTTGGATTTTGTCCTTTGGACTTTGTCCAAGTCCAAAGGACGCTTTTACGCTGTATTTGCCCTTTGAAAAAAGTTCAAATGACTTTTGTCCTTTGGACTTTTGTCCAAACGACGTTTTGTCATAAGTACGAACCAACCTTTAGTGTTTTGCAGTGCATATTGGAACTTTTTTCTTTTGCGTAAAATGCGCTACACAAAAAATGGGTTTTGGCAACAAGAAAAATCTCTGCGTAAGAAATCAGTGGTATATGCACAGAATGTCGTGTGCGTTAGAAATGTTGCGTTTTTTCTTGCAAAATTTTATTTTAAAACTTAATGTATAATTGGAAATTTTCTTGAGCCATAATTTTTTGATAAATCTCGAGAAATTTCTAAAAGTAGTGCAAAATTACAGAAACAATTTCATTTCAAAAGTTCAAGTGACATTGATTTTATGATTTTTTTGCTAAAAAAATAAGTTAGCTGATTAAAATGACTAAAACCAACAACTTGAAACAAGCTAGAGAGCGAACATAGTCGCTTGTACTCGCAATAACTTAATTACTTTACGTTTTACAATTTAAAAAAGTATTTTTTAATTTAAACAAAATGGTAATGAAGCTTTAGAAATGTTCTAACAATTTAAAATAAAAAGGTTCATTTAACATCTCCTGTATGTTTCGACCGAAAAATGTTGAATTGAGGCATGTAAGTAAAGTTCTAAAAAAGATATTTCTTCAAAATAATATTCTTGAAGACTTTAAAAGGCGAGATATCTAAAAGAAAAATGTTCAAGAAATGTCAAATTACATGTAAATGATAAATTTTCCGAGAGATATTAAGACCCATTGAAGTTGTGTAATTCCCCCAGAACT
>JASAMX010018359.1:0-11713 GCA_030248175.1 Microlaimidae sp. YZB2_3 | reverse complement strand
TTGAATTATATGTGGCTGAGGTCGATAATTAGAATGGAGACATGAGGGCACCAATTAAAATTGCGTGGTAATAAATTTTTTTAAAAAACAAATAAAAACGCGGAATTTAGTTTTTTTGTAATTCCAGCTTTTCAAAAAATACAAAAAATTAACTAACTTTAGCTCTTTAGAAAAAAGCATTTTGGTTCCAAATTAAATATTTTGATAAATAATTATTACAATACAAGTCTTTATCATTATTTTTAAACCGCTTTAGTAAAAGAGTTTGAATGGTTTTGTTTTAAATAGTTGATTCAATACTGCAATTATCGAGGTCAGCTAGATTTTATTTGCCTCTAAGGCTTAAGGTTTGAAAACTAGACTCAGTTGGTGCAGCATTACTAAACCTGTTTTAAAACATCTACAGAGTATCGACAAAGTTCTGTAAAGGATTTTTTTCTGTATAAACTGTTTCCTGCACTGCAAACCCGTTTTTTCTTCACGCAGCGGTAAGCAGTAAAACTCCCACTTTGTGATAAAATACCAACGTCAAAACACTCACTGAATTTACTCGATAGACTAATTTTTGTTGCTTATTAATAAGAATAAGAAAAAATAAAGTAAATTTTAATTTCATTTGGGCAATTGTGTGACATGTTGCTTTGAATTTTTCGGTACTCCCATTATATATGGGGAGATCTTGAAAATAAATTGGAAATAGAATATTGGAATTTAAATTGAAAAATATAAATTTGAAATGGAAAAATAAGAGAATATAAATTGTAAATAAAAAATATTATTCATTTTCTCTACTTTTTCTTGTTTTTCTTGTATTTATTGATATTATATCCATACCCAATTCTCCAAAAACTGTAAATGCCGCGTGCCAAAAAATCCAAATGAACATGTTCCCAAATGAAATTAGTAATTTTTTGTCAAAAACATAATTAATTTTTAAGCAAAACATAACATTAAATATACTTAAAATGGTAATCTAATATTTATAAAAGAATTTAAAATTAAAAAAAACATTAACAACAACATCAACAATAATAGTACACAAAATAGTAATTAACTTAAAAAAATATAAAAACAAATTTTAAAATAAACCCAACTTAAAGGTGCGGTATACTAAATCATGGCGTTTTTCGCTTGGATTTTGGTATCAATCGATGCGTCAGGTTTCATTGAATAAAAAATTGTATTACAAAAAAATTAATTTTTAACGCTTAATTTTAATTTTAATTTTTAATTTTAATTTTCAAAGCAAGAATATCGCTTGGTTATTCCAGATATTTTTTTTTTGTTATCAAACACCAGCCACAGTGCGTTTCGTTTGCTTACGTTGGACTTTGAAACGCTTTTTTTTGTAAAAATTCAAATGTATTTAAGATATTTTATACGCAAATTTTGCTATGAGAAGATACAAAATTTTTAATTATACTAATTTCTGTGTCTTTTTATTAATTATATTGCAGTTATAATGTTTTATTTTAAATAAACAATTTGATGTATTCTGAGTTCAGTTCAATATTGGCAGGGTTTCTTTAATCTCTAATTGGGCGTACATATTTACTGTTGTTTGGCTGACTGACCCGCAAAAAAATCGATGGAATAATGAAGCGATAATATCTAGACAACCGCTGAAAATTAATTTTTTGTAATACAATTTTTTACCCAGTGAAACCTGACGCATCGATTGATACCAAAAAGAAAGCGAAAAAAATACACCATGATTTAGTATACCGCCCCATTAATCTTTTTAATAATTAAAAAATCCCAAAATTGTTAAATTTAACTTGTATTATAATATAATCCAAAAATTGCCAAACAATTCTGCACTCAGTGGAAAAAATTGCAGGTGTGTCTGGCAACTACAATGGATTATGGAATCATAAATGCTCTTTATTACCTATCAAAACTACTATAAAAAGTGGCGAAAAATCACAGCAATTTATTCTAGATCTCCTTTGTTTTTATGTTTTTGTTAATGTTGTGCATTTTTTTGTTTTATATATGCTTGTTGGTGTATGTTTATATATATATATATATATATATATATATATATATATATATATATATATATATATATATATATATATATATATATACACATAGCCAAACAGGAAGGTGATGGGCAGCAGAAGCCTTGGATGGGCCGTCCCAGCCTGTGGCTTCGGGTGGAGGTGATACCTGCCTCTCAACTGGGGCAGGTTTTTTCCACCAAGGGAGAAAATGGTTAAATGGCAATGCTATTTTGGATCACAAATTCTCTAATGATGACAAAAGAGAAAATGATGATTTGTCAGAAGAAGAAACGTTTGAAAACACTGCCCAACGCCATGAATGACAACAAAAAGAAAGGGATCAAAGAGCCCTAACACAGGATCTATGTCTACAAAAACCCCAAAACTGACCAGAGGAAAGAAAACGCCCAAATTGGCCTGCAAGACAACAAACCCAACCGGCAGAACCTCCCAGAAGATATTATTCGGACATAGGGAGTCAGACAGAATATAGCAACCAAAAGCGTCAAACCCGACCTCCCTACCCTTGAACAAGCACCTGGATCAAAAGTTGGACAGGGGCGCAGCAACTTGCCTATTCAACACTGGTAGCTGCCAGTAATTTGCCCCCTTAATGCGGTAGAGATTGAACAATTTTTAGCCACTAATTTAGTCACAGAAAATATAGCTTCTCAGGTTAGCTTATTCAAGGCTGCAATACCCCAACAATAATTTATGGCCACAAGAAATACCGCCCCCCAGGTAACAGCCACTATACCTCCACCACCCGCGCCAGACACTGGTCAAGCAACCCTCCACCCATCTGCAGCGCCAGACCCGTCCATAGCTATGGCCAAAATGATGACAAAAATGATGACAGTGATGACCAAATGTATTGTGAAGTTGGTAGATACAATAGTAGAAAACACACAAGCTGCCAAAGTAGAAAAAGTACCAAAAAACAAGCCAACAATGGCCCCTGTAGAGAGAACTTTAATAGATTTTGGCTTAGAAGAGGAAATCCCAGGAATAGTAGCTCCAAAAGCCCCCTATTACCCACTATTCCCAAAAACAGAGCAAATGTATCAGTTAATCCAGAAACAGCTGGACTATGTACAATTACCATGAACACTGAATTTGAGTTACCAAACCAATAGGATTGTTCACAAAAAAAGAGTTCCAATATTGAAAGGATCTTACTAAAACTTTTTTAATCCTGCATCCAAATACATTGGAAAAAGTTTGACAATTTCTTTCAGCACCTGGATTACAGAATTGGAAAACATACCATATTCCAGAACCCCAGAAAATGAATGGGCCATGCTTTTTGAAGGAATTGCAAAATCCTTCCTTAATTCTGTCCCCATCAACAAACAGAATGACTACCAATATAATCAAAGAATTAACTAGGAAGCTGAATAGCATCACAGGAATGGTAGCTGACCAAATGCATCAGTGTGTCCAGGCGACCAACAAATCAGTAGAGGCTTATGCTACATGAGTAGTGGAAAATGTACTGGTAGCGTTCCAAGAGCAGGATGAATATAGCAAACAACACTGCAAAGACAACTCAATTTGCTGCATCTGGAATGGTCTGATTCTAAAAATTAAGGAAGAACTACCAGCCAGCCAAAGGACCAGCCAAAAACATATGAGGACGCCCTAAAATATGCCAGCCAAGCGGAAGATATGGTAAAGGCTAAGAAAACCGCTCTCTCTGTAATTAGCGTCCCTAATACTCAACCCTCAGCGGTAGAGAGACCAGCTGAATAGTATTTACTAAAACTACCAAAAAGTTCAAAGTCAAAACCACAACTACACAGAAATCTTTGTCTGGCCGCGGTGGTAGAAATAACTACCAGCGCAATGGACAAGGAGGCTATAATAACAACTGTGGAAAATTTAATAATATTAATAATAAGAATAATAGGAAGAAGCCCTACCAAAATAATAACAATAGTGGAGGAAGTCCTAACAATTGAGGTAATGGATGAGGAGGAGCCTCGAGAAGCAATGACTTCAATCCTTTGCACAAAAATGGACATGTTATTTGTGATTGGTGTAAAAAGGTAGGCCATTTGGCTCAGGACTGTCGCAGGTGGGGGCGTGGTGCTCCAAGGTAACAAGGGGCCGCCTTTCAGCAACCAGCGACACCACAGCCAATTAGTTATAATGGGACTACTTACTAGCCCCAAAATAATAATAATGTACCAACATTTATCCCCAATGTAGTTGTGCAGTTTCCACAAAATCAAAGCTATTAACCCCACTAATACAGGTCCACCAGTCACAAACGCAGCTGTACTGGGACCAGAGTTGAGTAGACACGCCATGGAAATTGATATAGATCAACTGGCTTCCAAAAAAGGAGAACCGGCGGTTTTCCTATTGGGACATGGGCTCTTGAGAGACATCACCACAAATTATGGTTTGACGTTTTTGTGGGAGCCTACTTCGGGTGACAAGAATAATCTGGTTAATCTTATGGAGTAGTTTAACCATAACTTGTAAAAGAGTTTTCAATGCAATATGTTGGTGAAACTAATTATTCAAAAAGAAGGCCAAAAAACATACACTTTGTAATACTAAAAACGTAATTTGTGATTTGTAAAAACTTGGTTTAGCAAACATAAATATGATGTGACTTAAAATAATAAAAACAGTTTTCTAGTAAAACATTTTAACCTAAAATATTCTGTACAGCATATGTCAATACAAATTTTAGAAAAAATTGAAGGACCTAAAAGCATTCTTATAGACTGAGAAGATTTTTGGATATGTGCTCTGAATTCAGCTTTTCCTTTTAGGCTGAACGACAAAATTAAGGGATACAGTATTATATCAACAATCAAAGACCCTAGAAGCTCCAAAAATAATCCATATTTCAGAATAAAATTTCCTAGCTTACAATGAAATCGTAAACATAAAAATAATAAAAGAACTAACAACAAAGTTAATAATAATCTCATAGATGCCATTACCGATTAAGTTTGTCAAAAAGATATAACTTCTAAAAAATATATAAAACATTTGCAGCTATATCCATACAAAACTTCAAACAAATCTTGGAACGTATTAACCCAATAAAAATTGCTAATCATACAAAACTTGGTATTTATGCTTTAGCATCTCTAAGATTTAAAAATACAAACAATAAGGATCTTAGATAATGCAAGTAAAAATAAAAGAAAAATTATGTATATAAAAACACCATGTTTAAACAAGGACTTGGACTTAATAAAATTTCCCAATATCTTCAAGATCTTATTCCAATGAATAAATTAGCTTTACCCAATATTAAAATTGTCTATCAATATAATTGTTGTCTAGGCAAAATTATCTGCAATTATAACAAATTTCTTAAAAATCTTAACTTAAAGATATCCTTGCTGAACTGCTTAATAAAACGTGTGAATGCTCAAAATCAACATATCGTGATAAGAATTTAGGACACATAATAGAAGGAGACACCAACTTAATTAAGGACAAAAACCTGCAAAATATATTTAATAAAAGATTAAAATTCAGATTAACTTAACCTTATGACTGGAATGAAGTTAAAAATAGATGCAATGCAACAATAGAGGATTGTATCTTACGTATCGCTCATAAATATAAAATTAATAAAGATAACCCAAACACTTTTTGAACTTACTTGTAAACTGTAATAAACAACCGAATAAAATTTTGGAAAAACAAATATACATCTAAAAATTATTATGAAAACAAATTTATTACTGAAGGTTTTATACATAAAAAATGTAAACCTGTACAAGATAAATTTGTAATTACTACTGGGGCCTGTTTCATAAAATACTGGTCTTTGTAAATTACAAGTCTATCAATAACTTTTTTTATTCTGAACCATTTGCGTTGAAATTTGAAATGAAAAAAGATTATATGCCATGTGCAAACTATTTAAAATTTCATGTACGTAGCTGTTGTGTGTTTAAAGTTATTTCAGTTTTAAACTTTGGCCACTTGTAATTTTTCACAAGTTCTCAAAAGAAAAATTTACCCTAGTAGGGTAGGGTAGGGTAAATATCTCAAAAAACCGTATCTCAAAAAATATCGGGTATAAATACCGGGTATCTCAAAAAACCGAGTAGGGTAAAATTTACTTTACGATTTCACTTGATTTTTTTACAAGTTTGTAAAAAAACTTGAATACAAGTGAAAATACAAGTGAAAAATACAAGTAAAAAATACAAGTAAAAATACCATTGTAAATTTGAATTATTTTTTTTTGTTGATTTGTGGAGGTATATTAAAAAATCTACATATAAAAAAATATAAAAAATCTATATAAAAATTATATATATTATTATTTATATTACTAATATTAAATTATATATTAAAAAATCTATATAAAAAACACATATAAAAACATAAAAATTTACAAGTCAGTAATTTTAAAAACTTGTATTTTTCTCCATTTTACAAACTTTAAAATTTACCAGTATTTTATGAAACAGGCCCCTGCTGATAAAGCAAATAGTAATTTCATTTTTATATGTAAAAAACTCTATGCAATAATGATGTGCAAAGAATTTGGCATGGTTCTCACTAATAATACATGGATTATTCAAGGAAATCAGGTCAACAAACCAATTACAGAAAAATCGGAATCAACCATAATTGAAATACATCAAAACATGGCAGAGGCTTTTAATTGTATACTTACAGATGCCTGTAAAACAATACCGCTTATGTTTGGTAATGCTTAACTCCATAAAAGTCCCAATAAACTTTGATTCATAGTAGGAACATGGAAATCAAGTACCAAACCTATCTCAATACTTTTTGGAAAAATCCTTACATTTTTGGAGGAACATTTTAAAAACTATTGTACATCACTACAAGATGAAATTGGAACAGTTAACTGGTCAATAAAAAACAGTATTCAAGCAATTGAAAAGCTTACTGAACCAGAAGACGTCAATGAAGTGTTTAGTGGAAACTTTAGTACTTTATATACAAATTTTTCTCATGATATTATTTATGAAAACTTATTTAACTTGTAGATCTTCTATTCTTAAATTCTTAAAAACAATATTTGGCCGAAGGCTACTCTAAAATTTTCTACACTGATTCAATAACCACAAAACAGATATATTCTCCAAAATACAAATCAAAAATTTAATAAAGTTTGTAATTGACAACTGCTACATAAAATTCGCAGGTCCAATCTTTAAACAAGTATCAGGCATCCCTATGGGTGGAAATGCATCACCACAAATAGCTGATCTTTCTCTTTCATTTGCGGAATTTAAATATCTTAAAGCACACCCTGCCCACCAAAAACTTCTAGCTAACACGTGTAGATATATTGATGATATGGGCTCATCAAACTGCACTGACTTTATGAATATTAGCAAAAACATTTATCCAGTATGTCTGCCTTTAAACGACACTTCCATTGAAAAAAAGAAAATACATTTTTTAGATTTAACAATAAAAGTTATTGATGGTCAGCTTGACATTGATGTATATAACAAACGGTGAAGCGGGTCTTATTTTGGGAAAAAGACAAATAATTTCTTAGCGGAAAAGGGCGAAGCCTGCACGTGTAGCCAATCAGCAGTCAACGCGACTAATGTCATTCCTGCGTCATTTAACCTTTCCGGCGGTTGATGTTGTGCTGGGGGAGACTTGTTGTTTACGATTTTTTGAGTGCAGTGGTCTTCACATACCTAACTTTTTTTGCTCTTTTTTGTATAATTCCTGTATTTGTTGGTTTTTCTCTTGATATCTTATAAGTTTCTTATGTTTTAAATAAAATTGTCGTTTTTTATCCATGCAACAAAAATATTTTTATAATTTTTTTTTGGTAATGCGTAAAAAAATTTGTATTACTTTTTAATTGTTGAAAAAAATTTTTTATAATATTCAAAATAAAAACGCCAAAAAAAATCCTTCCTTTAATTGCCCCTCTAATTGCAGTGATATTTTCTTTCATGAATCTCCTCATTAGGTGTTTACCGCAGGGGCCCTTTGCCGCCTCTGAGTTGTAAAAAGTAGGGGAGGTAAATCCAAACTAAAACACATAAAAATCTTTAACAAAATAACATTTAAAATAACCTACGCAAAAAAAGATTTATTAAGTTTATAGCATGCTTGAAGTGTTAATCAAAAAGCAGAGTTTCACTTAAAAAAACACAAAGGATTCGTCCTTTTTGACCACTGACCTCTTTTAAATGAGGGAGCAGATAATCTTTATTACACCATGTGTTTTTGTGCGTTTTGTTTGACTATATTTAAAAAAAGGAGTTTTGTTTATTTTCTTTGTTTAAATTCTTTCATCTCCTCAATAGGTGTTTCCCACAGGGGTCGTTTGCCGCCTCATAATAAGGATTCATTTTACTGGTTTTATAAGTGAGTTGTAAAAAGTAGATGAGGGGAATCCAAACTAAACCACTTAAAAATCTTTAATGAAATTACATTTAAGACAACCTACACAAAAAAATTTATTAAGTTTATTGCATGCCTGAAGTGTTAATTAAAAAGCGGAGTTTCGCTTAAAAAAACACAAATGATTTGTGCTTTTTGACCACTGAACTCCTTTAAATGAGGTGAGCAGATAATTTTTATTACACCATGTGTTTCTGTTTTTTGGCTATATTTAAGAAATGGAGCTTCGTTTTATTTTCTTTGTTTGCATTCTGCGCTGGGTTTCAAGGCTGAAGGGTCTCTCTAATTTTAAGGCATTATCTACGTGTTTTTTATCTTTGTATATTTTACTGATGTTTAGAGTTTGGTTTTTGGGGTTCTTTTCAACTGAAGGGTCTCTCTAATTTTAAGGCATTATTTGCGTGTTTTTTGCTCTTTTTATATTTTACTGATGTTTAGAGTTCGGTTTTTAGGGTTCTTTCTGAGTTTTTTTTTTTAAATCTCCTTGCAGGTTTTTTGGAGTTTTTTTTCTTGGTTGGGGTTTTTTAGGCTTTTTTCGATCTATAACTTCCACTTCACACCCAAACATATGAATTTGAGTGCAACTCTTCAATTCAAAATTTCGCAGACGCTTGCGTTTTTTTGATAACAATTAATTGCAGTTGCACTTTTCTTTTTTTTGCAGACTCAGAAAAAAATGCTTTTGGGTTAGGGGGACATATCTTTGAAAATTTGGGGGACTCCCAAACAAGAAATTTTTAGATAAATGTCAGACCCCCCTGGGAAAAATTCATGGGGGCCCTCTCCCCCCCCAAAGCTTGAGAGCGGTCTGGCCCGACCCCCTAGCGAGGCTGACTTCCTCTCCCGATCAATTTGGAAGTATAATTTTTTTCCTGTCAAAAACACGTTTTTTTAGTTAAAAACAGTGTTTACACTTTTTATGCCTAAATAGGCTGTTTTCATATATAAAATTCAGTATTATACCTAAAAACACTTAAATTATTGATTTAAAAAAAACTTTGTCAAAAATCGGACCCCCTGGCCCTGCCCTCTAAATTTGAAATCTTGCACCTGGGGTTGACCCCTTTAAAAAGCCAGGGGGCTGGACCCCGTGGACTCCCCCCTAAAAAATTTTGGCCTTCCACCTGGGGATGGATTTCTCCTAGTGGGCCTGACCAAAAAACACCTAGGGTATGCTGGTGAGCACTCATTTCAGCTAGTTTTTTATTTATAAATAAGTTTTATTTAAAAAAATCTAAAGAGAAAAATTTTACTTTTTTCAAGTATACATGAAAATTAATTAATAAAGAAAAGAAGAATGAGAAATAAAGAACAAATTATACAGGCTATGTGTGGATCCAACCTAAATGCATACATATGCATATGTTTATATGCATACGTATGCAGATGTTATGCCTATGTATGCATAAATTCATATGCATACGTATGCATATTTTTTTTAGTTATATGCATACGTATGCATTTTTCCGCAAAGTATATGCATACTTATGCATTTTTTTGAAACTTTTATGATACGTATGCATTTTTTTCTAACTTTTATGCATAAATATTCATAAAAGTTACAAAAAATGCATATGTACGCATATACTTTCCGGAAAAATGCATACGTATGCATAAAGGTTAGAAAAAAATGCATACGAATGCATAAAAGTTTTAAAAAAATGCATATGTATGCATATCTTTGTGAAAAAATGCATACTTATGCATATAACTAAAAAAAATATGCATACGTATGCATATGAATTTATGCATACCTATGCATAACATATGCATACGTATGCATATAAGCATATGTATACGTATGCATTTAGGTTGGATCCACACATAGCCTGTATAATTTGTTCTTCTTTTCTTTATTAATTAATTTTCATGTATTCTTGCTTTTGTTCATTTTGTGACTTTTTTTTATTTTTCCTGATGTCAAACGTCAAATTTTTTTTTTTTTTGGAACTTCCTGTCTTCTCCAGTGTCTTGGTGGGGCTTCTTGGTTGAATTAATGAGCCCCATGGTGGCCGGATTATGTTTTAAGAAAAGTAAGCAAATAATTAATTTAATTAAGCAAAGAATAAATAAAATTTATTGTGCAGTGTTTTTTAAAACAAAAATATAAATTTATATTGCATTTATTTAATCTGAACAAAATTCAATTTTAATTTTCACGGTATCATTTTTTTAGCAGCAAATATTTTTTTTTTAAAATAGCAATATTCAGTAATGTTTATAAATATTTTTGGGAACTTGTGGGTGAGCCCCCCTTAAAGACGTGTGTGTTTTGTTGACCATAAAATAATTGTCAAATCTCAAGTTAATTATAAAGAAAAAAGTAGGTTTAAAAAACTGGGTTTAAAATTTATTTAAAAAAGTCTTTCCTTTCTCTTTTAAAATCAATATATTTAAAAAGCAAAAAAAAATATTTTTTTTTAAACTGATGGTTGTAAAATTTATCGCAGAGTGAAAAAAATGAATATTTTCTTTGAAATTCGCTCCTATTTTTGCCCCTCCAAACACCAGCCCAGCAATATTTCTTTTTCTCAGGTGCAGTTTCATGTTTTTCATGACGAAAGAAAAGTGTTTGTGCGATATGGTGATAATGGTGACCCATATTTATATGATGTTGACAAAAATTGCACCATGGAAATTGAAAGCTCAGACAAATTTTCCAAATAGGACAAAGCGCAACCAAAGTAAAATAAAGGCAAAACCTAAAAAATAGATCAATATGTAAATTATGATAGGTCTAAAAATCTAAAATCAACTGAAACGCTTCATATTATATCACTTAATAGCAGATCTCTTCTAAATTATTTAAATGAGTTTGAGCTGTTAATTTCTGGTGCTGATGTTAATTACGGGTCTCCAGATGTGATATGTGTTTAGGAGTCCTGGCTGAATGAGGATATACCAAATCAATTATTAATCAAAAGTTTTGATTACAACCTTCTCCGTAAGGACAGAACACTAAGCAAAGGGGGTGGCGTACTAACATTAATAAATAAAAACATAAAATATAGTGAAATTGTAATCCATAAGAAGTATCTTAATTTAGAGGTAATAGTGACTGATCTTATTATTACAAGTAACAAAATCCGTTTAATGAATGTATACAGATCTCCTAACATTAAAACTGAAGTCCATGGGAGTCGCGAATCCTAATGGGATAAAAGCGGTTGGTGGGCTGACTTTTTGGTTTAATGTATTTCATATTATTACTACTAGTCTTCTGTTTTGTGGTGCATACAAAATCAGTGCAATGTGTCTATTGCTTATGTGTGTCCCTGCTTAGTCAAAATAAAATACAATACAATACAATACAATAC
>JASAMX010018356.1:0-15989 GCA_030248175.1 Microlaimidae sp. YZB2_3 | reverse complement strand
AAATTCAAGTGAATTTTTACTTATTTTGTAGAAAAGAAGAGGTATTGGACAGGGTAACCACCGTAAGAATAAGTGTCATGTAAGATATGTTACAATTACGATAATTACAAGAATTTGACCTGGCGTTAAACATATTTAGTGGTTTTACGTAAATTTTGAATAGCTTTGTCTAGCGATGCTTGCGCAAAATGAATGATTTTTGCTTACAACCCCTTCTGATGCAAGAGTATTTTATTTTAAAGATTATTACACTAGGTAGATTACCTCGCGTTGCGGCGAACAGTGTTGAGAAAACTTTATATTTGAGCACAAATTAAATATTTTTGGAATTTTTAAGGCTTTGACTTGAAAGTACACGTTTTAATACCTGGGCCTTATATCTTACCTGCAACACTAGTAAAAAAAGTCTATGTAATAATTGAAATTTTTAAAAATAAAGATAAACGATTGAATTAAAAGTGACTAGAAATAGAGGTCTTAGCTTAGCGAATGCAAAAAAGAGATTTTATAAAAGAAATTTGCTGTTTATTCGGTTGAAAAAAGTCTTGAGTTTAACACCAAGTTAGAATTTGGCTAGGAAGGGCGTTGATATCCACTTTCAAAAGGGTTTATCTTGACCTTTAATCTCAGAGGGTTTGTTTTGAATTTAAGTACGTGCAGATTTTCAAAGGTAAGAATTAAAAAAGAATTGACCTGTTTCAATAAGGTACTATACCTTGTCACCATGCCGTTGTTGTAGATTCCGGCTCACCCAAGAATTTTGTCCCTATAAACTCACGAAAAACAAGCCCAGTCAGGCCACTGAGTTATTTTTCCTCAATACAATTTCCTACCTAAGTTGGCTGTAACCAAAACTGCAGAATGTCGGCATCTCACATGGAATAATCGAACGTTATAAAAATAAGGTATTATAAAGAAAACTACCGAAGCTGGGTCTGCCGACTGGAAAGGGGTCCCTATCTTGAAAGGTATACAACTGTATTTCAGAATTAAGCACGCAAACAATCATAAGAAACCCGCTGAGCCCACAAACCGTGCGGAGCAATTTGACTGCTTGAAATGTTTAATTTGGGCATGCGCGGCGAGCGGCGCAGCTACTGTAGATCTGCATACTACAGTATTAATAAAGTTTGAATAAAAAAATGAAACGCGATTGGATAACGGCGGAATGGTGACTTTTTAATAGCTATATTTATATTTACTTTGAGAACCTAAGCTGCCACACGCTTTCCACCACAAATAGCCGGAATTAACGCCGGGGCGGAATCGGGCAGTAGGACAGCCGCCAGGGTCATTACGGAATCCCTGTAGGACTACAACCGACAAGCGATGTCCAATTTTGTCTTCGCGAGTGGAAGCAATGAGGAAATGGTATATTTTACGTTCTTTCGATTTAAAAACTATCTAAAAATTTAAATTGAATGTAAATATTCTATATGACAAACAAAATAGGCACCGACGTGATTTCTAGTCATTTTTCTAGTCATTTCTAGTCATTCATTTTTGTTGATTTTAAAACAAAATTGTAAACACAAAACGAAGCTTCGTATCTTTCCTGCAATTTTGGCGCATGTAATTTTTAACAATACATGAAGAAGATTGGTCCAGAGGTTTTGTGGGGCATAGATGTTTATTAATAGATTAGGTCCGCGAAAGAACGTCCCCTCTGCATGGAAAGTAAAAAATTTTTTTTAAAAAAAGGTAGGGAAGGGTGGTCGAATTCAAATATAGGCCAGAGGGTTGAAGAGGTATCCGATTTTTGAACGAATAATAATAATAAAAAATCATTAAATCGAAAATGTAAAAAAAACAGAATATTTTTTAAAAAAATATTTTTTCTAAATATTTTTTTTATTTAAAATAAAAAAAAAATATTTTTTTAAATAAATTTGATTAATGTTTTGTATCTTTGACATGTATTTTATTGATGTTATTTAATTATTGTGAAAATGATAACATTTTTTCAGAAAAATGAATGTAAAAATTATTAAATCAGCAGGTCTAATTACTTTAGTAAAAATTAAACTGAATCTAAAATCTGAAATTAAACAAAATTTAACTGTGGTGTTCTACCTTAAGGTATTTTAGTATCACACCGTTTTTGCAACAATTTAGGCACTAATATAGGTGCAAGTTTTAGGGTTTGTTTGCAAACTGATTTCAAATTATTAATAAAAATTTATTTAAAAAAAATATTTTTTTATTTATTTAAATAAAAATATTAAAAAAAATATTTTTTTAAAAAAATATTTTATTTTTTCATTTTCGATTTAATGATTTTTGATTATTCATTATTTGGTCAAAAATCGGATACCTCTTCAACCCCCGTGGCCTATATTTGAATTCGACCACCTCTCCCCGACCCTTTTTTTAAAAAAATTTTTTTACTTTCCATGCAGAGGGTACCCGTTCTTTTTTTCGCGGACCTAATCAAAACATCTATGCCCCACAACTCTGGACCAATTTGCTCATGTATTGTTAAAAATTACATGCGCCAAAATTCAGGAAAGATACGAAGCTTCGTTTTGTGTTTACAATTTTGTTTAAAAATCAACAAAAATGAAAAACGGATAGAAATGACTAGAAAAATGACTAGAAATCACGTCGGTGCCTATTTTGTTTGTCATATAGAATATTTACATTCAATTTAAATTTTTAGATAGTTTTTTAAATCGAAAGAACGTAAAATATACTCCATTTCCTCATTGCTTCCACTCGCGAGTACAAAATTGGACATCGCTTGTCGGTTGTAGTCCTACAGGGATCTGTATTGACTCTGCGGCTGTTGTACTGCCCACTTCCGCGCCGGCGTTAATTCCGGCTATTTGTGGTGGAAAGCGTGTGGCAGCTTAGGTTCTCAAAGTAAATATAAATATAGCTATTAAAAAGTCACCATTCCGCCGTTATCCAATCGCGTTTCATTTTTTTATTCAAACTTTATTAATACTGTAGTATGCAGAATTCTACAGTAGCTGCGCCGCTCGCCGCGCATGCCCAAATTAAACATTTCAAGCAGTCAAATTGCTCCGCATGGTTTGTGGGCTCAGCGGGTTTCTTATGATTGTTTGCGTGCTTAATTCTGAAATACAGAGTTGTATCTACCTTTCGAGGATTGGGACCCCTTTCCAGTCGGCAGACCCAGCTTCGGTAGTTTTATTTTATAATACCTTATTTTTATAACGTTCTATTATTCCATGTGAGATGCCAACATTTTGTAGTTGGTTACAGCCAACTTAGGTAGGAAATTGTATTGAGGAAAAATAACTCAGTGGCTGACTGGGTTGTTTTTCGTGAGATAGGACAAAAATTCTGGTGAGCCGGAATCCCAACAACGGCATGGTGACAAGGTATAGTACCTTGAAACAGGTATTCTTTTAATTTTTCTTGAAATTTGACGCACTTAAATTAAAACAAACTCTGAGTTAAAAGGTAAGATGAACCCCTTTGAAAGTGGCTATCAATGCCCTTCCTTGCCGAATTCTAACCGTGTTAAACTCAAGACCGTTTTCAATAAACAGCAAATTTCTTTTATAAAATCTCTTTTTCGCATTCGCTAAGCTAAGACCTCTCTTACTAGTCACTTTTAATTCAATTTAATTTAAATTTAATTTGTTTATCTTTATTTTTAAAAATCACAATTCTTACATAGACTTTTTATGAGTGTTGCAGGTAAATATAACCCAGGTATTAAAACGTGTCTTTCAAGTCAAAGCCTTAAAAATTCACAAAAATATTTAATTTGTGCTCAATATAAAGTTTATGAACATGTTCGCCGCAACGCGGTCAGTTATCCTAGTGTAATAATCAAAATAAATACTCTTGCATAAAGGGTTGTAAGCAAAATCATTCATTTTGCGCAAATCGCTAGACAAAACTATTCAAAATTTACGTAAAACCACTTGTGTTTAACGCGGTCATACTTGTAATTATCGTAATTGTAACATATCTTACATGACACTTATTCTTACGGTGGTTACCCTGTTCAATACTTTTCTTTCTACAAAATAAGTAAAAATTCACTTGAATTTTTAATTTTTCACTGAAGGGATCGTTTCGAAAGTGAAAAACATAAATTGTCTTTTAATTGCTTGGTTTTCGCTCCTTTTTTAGAGGTCAAGACCGTGGTTGCAACTTTTTGTGGGGCTTAACTGCGAAGTTAAGTTCTACTGGTCTCCTTTACATTTCCAACCCGTTGCACCTAGGTTTCACCTCAAAAACACACTCACTCTCGAAATTACACCTTCGATTGGAGTCCATAAAAATCCAAGTTATTACTTATTTCTACAGTATTTTTAGAGAAGACTAAAACCCCTAGTTTTTAACTCCACCCTCAAATTTTACACCCATATTTTTAATGTTCCAAAATTAGCTTGTAAAGTTTTCAGCTAACAATCAGTATTCCGAAGCCTTCATCAATGTAACTGATTTGATATCTGTAAACTTTTTGAGGAGGAATTCACTGGAAAATTCCTTGGCAAATAACTAATTTCTTTTGTCCAACTTGTACATGTTAATGTTTCATTGTGTAAACTAATTCCCATTCATTAAATACTTGTCAACAACAGAAAAACAAAAACAAATGTTCAATGTTCGTTTTAATACCCCATTTTTGTAAAGACTAAAAGTTTTCAGTCTTAGCCACTCCCAAACCTTACCACTACCTTTAAGTTTTAAAAAAATCCCCCTTTACTTCTCCCAATCAACGCCTATTGTTCTACAGGCGACAAACAGTGTTTGTTAAAGGAACAAGGTATTTTTGAAGAGGCTGGAATCTTTCAGCCTTAGCTAATTTCTACACCGTCACAGTGAGGTTTCAAACTACCCTTAAACGGACGTAGGAGTTAAACCCTATGAACCCTTCTTCTAGACAGACGTTCCAGAATGTGGGAGAATTTTTACCACCTAAAATTGTGGTAATTAATTCACCTATATGAGCGGGGGATTACGCGACACTTCCTCTTTACATTGGGGTCAAGTCAGGTTACGGTGGAGTGGGAAAGTGGTAAGGGTCGACTACCGGAGGGATTTCTCCAGCACACAAAAATACTGATTCAATTGCCAAAACGGAAACTAATCAACTAATAAAAATGGAGCTGCTGCGAAGGTTAATTAGTTTGGTTGGATATTGAATTAAATTGAAACATTAATTTTACGAGTGTGAAAAGATGAGAGTAATTTAACGAAGCCAATGAGGACTATGGCTTGTACAAAAATTACTACGTTTGGGATTACGTAGTGGTGACTAATAAATGGATGAGGTGGGACCCTTAGAGAAGTTGTCCTGAAATGAGACCATGTTGGGAGTACAGAAGAGGTTGGGCTGATTTATCCTGCTCATTCAAAAAGTTACTCAGAAATCTCTTCTTAGCCGATTTCTGGGGAAACCAAAGTTAAAACAACAATCTGTTTCCTAAAAATTTCTTAAGGTTGTAGTGAAACATTACCGTGTCAGGTGCAAAAATAAGCAAGAGCTGAGACGGTCAGCTCCAACAAAAAATTTAGGTGGTAAAAATTCTCCACAATCTGGAACGTCTGTCTAGAAGAAGGGTTCATAGGGTTTAACTCCTACGTCCGTTTAAGGGTAGTTTGAAACCTCACTGTGACGGTGTAGAAATTAGCTAAGGCTGAAAGATTCCAGCCTCTTCAAAAATACCTTGTTCCTTTAACAAACACTGTTTGTCGCCTGTAGAACAGATAGGCGTTGATTGGGAGAAGTAAAGGGGGATTTTTTAAAACTTAAAGGTAGTGGTAAGGTTTGGGAGTGGCTAAGACTGAAAACTTTTAGTCTTTACAAAAATGGGTATTAAAAGGAACATTGAACAATTGTTTTTGTTTTTCTGTTGTTGACAGAGGTGTTAATGAATGGGAATTAGTTTACACAATGAAACATTAACATGTCCAGTTGGACAAAAGAAATTAGTTATTTGCCAAGGAATTTTCCAGTGAATTCCTCCTCAAAAAGTTTACAGATATCAAATCAGTTACATTGAAGAAGGCTTCGGAATACTGATTGTTAGCTGAAAACTTTACAAGCTAATTTTGGAACATTAAAAATATGGGTGTAAAATTTGAGGGTGGAGTTAAAAACTAGGGGTTTTAGTCTTCTCTAAAAATACTGTAGAAATAAGTAATAACTTGGATTTTTATGGACTCCAATCGAAGGTGTAATTTCGAGAGTGAGTGTGTTTTTGAGGTGAAACCTAGGTGCAACGGGTTGGAAATGTAAAGGAGACCAGTGAACTTAACTTCGCAGTTAAGCCCCACAAAAAGTTGCAACCAAGGTCTTGACCTCTAAAAAAGGAGCGAAAACCGAGCAATTAAAAGACGATTTATGTTTTTCACTTTCGAAACTATCCCTTCAGTGAAAAATTAAAAATTCAAGTGAATTTTTACTTATTTTGTAGAAAGAAGAGGTATTGGACAGGGTAACCACCGTAAGAATAAGTGTCATGTAAGATATGTTACAATTACGATAATTACAAGTATGACCGCGTTAAACACAAGTGGTTTTACGTAAATTTTGAATAGCTTTGTCTAGCGATTTGCGCAAAATGAATGATTTTGCTTACAACCCTTTATGCAAGAGTATTTATTTTGATTATTACACTAGGATAACTGACCGCGTTGCGGCGAACATGTTAGTAAACTTTATATTGAGCACAAATTAAATATTTTTGGAATTTTTAAGGCTTTGACTTGAAAGACACGTTTTAATACCTGGGTTATATTTACCTGCAACACTAGTAAAAAGTCTATGTAAGAATTGAGATTTTTAAAAATAAAGATAAACGATTGAATTAAAAGTGACTAGTAAGAGAGGTCTTAGCTTAGCGAATGCAAAAAAGAGATTTTATAAAAGAAATTTGCTGTTTATTGAAAACGGTCTTGAGTTTAACACCGTTAGAATTTGGCTAGGAAGGGCGTTGATATCCACTTTCAAAGGGTTATCTTACCTTTTAACTCAGAGTTTGTTTTAATTTAAGTACGTGCAATTTTCAAGAAAAATTAAAAGAATACCTGTTTCAAGGTACTATACCTTGTCACCATGCCGTTGTTGGGATTCCGGCTCACCAGAATTTTGTCCTATCTCACGAAAAACAACCCAGTCAGCCACTGAGTTATTTTTCCTCAATACAATTTCCTACCTAAGTTGGCTGTAACCAACTGCAGAATGTCGGCATCTCACATGGAATAATCGAACGTTATAAAAATAAGGTATTATAAAATAAAACTACCGAAGCTGGGTCTGCCGACTGGAAAGGGGTCCCAATCCTCGAAAGGTAGATACAACTGTATTTCAGAATTAAGCACGCAAACAATCATAAGAAACCCGCTGAGCCCACAAACCGTGCGGAGCAATTTGACTGCTTGAAATGTTTAATTTGGGCATGCGCGGCGAGCGGCGCAGCTACTGTAGATCTGCATACTACAGCATTAATAAAGTTTGAATAAAAAAATGAAACGCGATTGGATAACGGCGGAATGGTGACTTTTTAATAGCTATATTTATATTTACTTTGAGAACCTAAGCTGCCACACGCTTTCCACCACAAATAGCCGGAATTAACGCCGGCGCGGAATCGGGCAGTAGGACAGCCGCCAGGGTCATTACGGAATCCCTGTAGGACTACAACCGACAAGCGATGTCCAATTTTGTCTTCGCGAGTGAAAGCAATGAGGAAATGGTATATTTTACGTTCTTTCGATTTAAAAACTATCTAAAAATTTAAATTGAATGTAAATATTCTATATGACAAACAAAATAGGCACCGACGTGATTTCTAGTCATTTTTCTAGTCATTTCTAGTCATTCATTTTTGTTGATTTTAAAACAAAATTGTAAACACAAAACGAAGCTTCGTATCTTTCCTGAATTTTGGCGCATGTAATTTTTAACAATACATGAGCAAATTGGTCCAGAGTTGTGGGGCATAGATGTTTTGATTAGGTCCGCGAAAAAAGAACGGGTCCCCTCTGCATGGAAAGTAAAAAATTTTTTTTAAAAAAAGGTAGGGAAGGGTGGTCGAATTCAAATATAGGCCAGGGGGTTGAAGAGGTATCCGATTTTTGACCAAATAATGAATAATCAAAAATCATTAAATCGAAAATGAAAAAATAGAATATTTTTTTAAAAAAATATTTTTTTTTAAATATTTTTTTTATTTAAATAAAAAAAATATTTTTTTAAATAAATTTTATTAATGTTTTGTATTTTTGACATGTATTTTATTGATGTTATTTAATTATTGTGAACGATAACATTTTTTTACAGAAAAATGAATGTCAAAAATTAAATCAGCAGGTCTAATTACTTTAGTAAAAATTAAACTGAATCTAAAATCTGAAATTAAACAAAATTTAACTGTGGTGTTCTACCTTAAGGTATTTTAGTATCACACCGTTTTTGCAACAATTTTAGGAAATTTAAAGTAATATAGGTGCAAGTTTTAGAGGTTGTTTGGAGCAAAACTGATTTCAAAATTTTAAGAAAATTAAAAAAATCGCAACAAAATTCATGAAAGCTTTTTAAAATAAATACAAGTGAACGAATTGTTCAAATTTAAATCTTACTGTTTCGAAACTTTTAATAAAATTGGCGTTAATCTCTTTCAATATTTATTTAAAACTTTGTGACTGACAACAAAATAAAGAACAAACTAAGCAAGTTGGTTTAAATAGACGTTTTATCAACCTTTTCTCAACCTCTCAGCTCTCAGTAGTCGAATGGTTAGCGCGTCAGACTAAAATATCCTTCCGGGCGCTTTACATTACCCTCAGGTGTTCGAAGCTCGCCGAATGATGTGTTATCGTTTTTTAAAATTTTTTAAAATTATTTTTAGAGTCAGGTTATGACGTTAAATCCGTGGTGATTCAAGCAACGCCATCAACCAGTAATAGTTCCAGTGGAAAAAGAAAAAAAACCATCTAAAATGACAAAACCTCAGCTTGATAAACTGAATGCACAAGTTCTGGAGAAACAACTTAAGGTTTTAGAATTGGAAGAAAAAAAAATAAAATAAAAATTATAAAACTGCGGGCAGAGTGCAAGCAGCAACAAATCGAACTGCTTTGTGAACTTTTGGAATGATTTTAGAGGTATATTTTTTGTCAGAAATAAAGAATTAACAAAAAAGGTAATAGAGAAAAATGTAAATAAATTGATTTTCAATGTTGTATTTTTAGACAAAAATCAGTTTTTTTTAAACTTAATATTCTGACAAAAATATATGCCTTTATACAATTAACATGTTTTATTTAATTTCATTTTGGTAAATTAGACAGTTGGAACTAAAAAATAAATTGTTTTGAAATGTCAGTCTCATACACGGTACTCTACAAATTGCATTTATATTAAAAAAATACTATCTAGTTTTAGTCCTATGTTATATCATAGAGTATTTAGCTAAAATGGTGCTCCACAAAAGCCGCGCGAAATTTTAAGCCATTTTCAGGGCCATTGTAGGTTAGAACTGGCTGATTTTCTTCCTCAAGAATGTCATAAAAATCCGGTTCATTTCTGTTAACAGCTATGTTTTGCAAAACCGCACAAGCTGAAATTATTCGGCAGACACGTTCAAAGCTTTAATTTTTCTAAAAACATTTATAAAATAAACAAAACAATCGTTTTTAAAAATTTTTGCCTTAATTTTATCAACAAACACAACATTAATAACTTGTAAATATAAACAAGTTCAAAATAAAAGTCTTAAATGAAACAAATATTTTAAAAATTAATCCAAATAAAGGTTTCCGTGAAAAACTTCAACGTTTGAGAAAATGGCCAAATTTATGCTATATATAAATACGCATTACTAATTTTTTGTTTTATTTTATTTTGTATTATTTTCCTGTGTGCTGTTTTATCCTTCTCCCGTAAGCGCCATTAACATTTGTTTGGATGGTTTAAACTAACCTGATTTAAATTATAATTATTTTTACTAATCAATTTAAAATTAAAATTATATTCTTTAATTTATTTAAATTAGGTTCTGCGATTCTAACAAATGTAAAATAGCCTTGAAGAGGGACTAAGGAATTAGTCTAAAACATGTCGGTTTAAAATAAAATCTACACCATTTCCTTCAACTACATTATACACAATCAGAATAGGACAAATATAGCAGAAAAAAAGAATGTAGTTTGTGTCTTCATGTTAAAAAAAGTACTATTTTTGTATTTGTATTTCTAAACTATTTCTGACCTCTAAAATAAAAAAAAATATTCATGCTTTTTTTCGATTAACATTACAGTGAAAATAAATTCTGGTAAAGTTTTACGATTTTATGAAAATCCTATTTATTTTTATTTTGTTAATTATTGCAATAGGATCAGTTTTTTAATTAAAAAATCAGTTTTTATTTTATGATTGGGCTTGCTACACTGTTTTATGGTATTATGGTAACTGGTTTAATGACAACTGTACAATAAATTAAATAAATTCTTTCTTTATTTAGTATTAAACAAGAAAAAAATGCAATCTTGTTTGGACATTATTTTTATTAAAAAATAATCTTATATAATATGCATTATGGTAAGTACTATGCTTCATATATACGTTTAAATAATTTCACACATTCAAACATATTCTTTAAACGTAAATGTGCCTTTGATTTTTTGGAAAAAAAAACACATTAAATCATGCGTTATTTTCTTTTGGAGTATTTTTTATTCTGTCAGCTTGGCGGGTTTTGGAGCCCGTCTCGGGTTCTGGAACGCGTCCTACCGCGGCCCGCGGTTTGTGGCTCAGTTCCAAAAGATCTTTCCCAAGGAGGTTAAATCTTTAATCATGCCGCTTACCGCGGGTTAAAGTCTGTGGAACGCGTCCTGCGTCCTGCGTGCCGCGTCTCGCGGGTTGCTGGAACGTGTCCTGTCTCCTGCGTCCCGCGGGTTGCTGGAACGCGTCCTGCGTCCTTCGTCCTGTGGGTTGCTTGCTAGAACGCGGGACGCGTTTCATGGAACGCGGCCTAAGCCGCGACCCAAGAGTTTGAAAAACATGCTAGACTCATGGAACGAGGGTCAGGACGCGGGCTCCACCTGCGTCTTCTCTAAATCTTCAGGCTGCAGGACGCGTTCCAATGAAAAGCTACCTTTGCGCGGGACTGTATAGTCTTATAATGCAAGATTCTTTGTTGAATGTAAATAAAACGGTACCATGTATGTTTCAAAAAAAATGCCCGACTTGTCCTTTCATTAATAATACTAATTTTACAACGGCTTACGCAACCAGACAAAAGTTTTGTAATAATATAAATAAAATTATAACTGCAGTGCAGTACTGAAAATATAATTTATGTCGTTACATGTAGTAAATGTGACAAACATTATATAGGTGAAACAAAAGAAGTCTACGATTACGATTTAATGCACAAAAGAAATGTTTTAGGAAATGATAAGGACACATTTTTGGTTAAACATTTTAACTCAAATAATTATAATATTAAGGATATGAACGTACATATTTTAGAAAAAAATATTTAAAACGGATAAAAATGAACTACTTGAACGCGAAAATTTTTGAATAAGAGTCTTAAATACTGCTTACCTGTTTGTAAAACTAAGGGATATAGATTAAAATCGTTTAGCAAAGACCCTCGAAATTTTAGTAATCATCCATATTTTCTTACAAATTTCCAAATCAACAAAAAATACGTCATCAAAAAGCTAGAGGTCGTAATAATAGACATGTTAATATAGATCTTGTTAATAATATAATTGAAAACTGTCAAAATGAGTATATTATTGCATTTATAATATATTAGTTATTTTTGGCCGTTTCACTTAAGAATTTTAGAACCATTATATTATGTTCTGAATTTAGATTTTTTAAAAAACGGGTTAAATTAGCCATTAAAGCAATGGCAGCCTTTAGGTAAAATCATAAATCGCGCAGGACGCGTTCCACAGACTTCAACCGGCGGTAAGCGGCATGATTAAAGATTTAACCTCCTTGGGAAAGATCTTTTGGAACTGAGCCACAGACCGCGGTAGGACGCGTTCCAGAACCCGAGACGGGCTCCAAAACCCGCCAAGCTGACAGAATAAAAAATACTCCAAAAGAAAATAACGCATGATTTCCTTTGTCTTTTTTTTCAAAAAATCAAAAGCACAATTACGTTTAAAGAATATGTTTGAATGTGTGAAATTATTTAAGCGTATATATGAAGCATAGTACTTAGCATGATGCATATTATATAAGGTTATTTTTTAATAAAAATAATGTCCAAACAAGATTGCATTTTTTTACTTGTTTAATACTAAGTAAAGAAAGAATTTATTTAATTTATTGTACAGTTGTCATTAAACCAGTTACCATAATACCATAAGACAGTGTAGCAAGCCCAATCATAAAATAAAAAACTGATTTTTTAATTAAAAACTGATCGTATTGCAATAATTAACAAAATAAAAATAAATAGGATTTTCATAAAATCGTAAAACTTTACTAGAATTTATTTTCACTGTAATTTTTTTAAAAAAATGCATGAATATATTTTTTATTTTAGAGGTCAGAAATAGTTTAGAAATAGAAATACAAAAATAGTGCTATTTTTTTCAACATGAAGACACAAACTATAATGTTTTTTTGCTATATTTGTCCCATTCTGATTGTGTATAATGTAGTTGAAGGGAATGGTGTAGATCTTATTTCAAACCGACATGTTTTGGACTAATTACTTATTCCCTTTTCAAGGCTATTTTACAATTGTTAGGACGGCAGAACCTAATTTAAATAAATTAAAGAATATAATTTTAGTTTTAAATTGATTACTAAAAATAATTATAATTTAAATAAGGTAGTGTTGTAAAAAGTTACTTTTACTTTTACTTAAAGTAATAAAAGTAACGGATTTTGGATTACTTTTACTTTTACTTTTACTCGACTTTTAAAATTTCAAACACTTTTACTTTTACTCCTACTCGACTTTTGAAATTTCAAATACTTTTACTTTTACTCTTACTCGGATTTTCCACTGCAAATACTTAAATTAATTTAAGTAAAGCTTAAATAATTTCAATGGGTTGATTTCCTATGGGCTTGTTGTAAAGTAAATGGCAAAAGACAATTTTTTATGCCGCTAACACGCTAAAACCATTTATTTTGACTAAAAAACTTATTAAAATGATAATTATGCATAAAATTAGCAAAAAAACTTTAGAACGGAGCTCTGGAGCTCCAAAAACCGGTATTTTGCTCCGGTTCAAAATTACTTTTATTATACTTTTACTCTTACTTTTACTTAAAAAAATAGGTCTTACTTTTACTTTTACTTTACTTAAATAAAATTTTGACCATTACTTTTACTTTTACTTTACTTAAATTAAAAAATCACAAATTACTTTTACTCTTAATTTACTTAGATTAAAATTTTTCAATTTACTTTTACTTTTACTTAAAATAATTCAAAATCAATACTTTTTACAACACTAAAATAAGGTTAGTTTAAGCCATCCGAACAAATGTTAAGGGCGCTTACCGCGAGAAGGATAAAACAGCACACAGAAAAATAAAACAAAATAAAATCAAACAAAAAATTAGTAATGCCAAGAATACATGAAAATTAATTAATAAAAAAAGAATGAGAAATGAAGAACAAATTATACGAGCTATGTGTGGATCCAACCTAAATGCATACGTATGCATAATTTTATATCCATACGTATGCATATGATATGCATACGTATGCATTTTTTTATATGCATACGTATGCATAATTTTTTTAGTTTTATGCATACGTATGCATTTTTCCGCAACGTATATGCATACGTATGCATTTTTTTAAAAATTTTTATGCATACGTATGGATTTTTTTCCAACTTTTATGCATACGTATGCATAAAAATAGCAAAAAAATGCGTACGTATGCATATACTTTCCGGAAAAATGCATACGTTTGCATATAAATTGCAAAATATGCATACGTATGCATATGTTTAAAAAAAAACAAAAAAATACCTTTTTTTAATTTCAAAAATATGCATACGTATGCATATTTTGCAAACTTATATGTATACGTATGCATTTTTCCGGAAAGTATATGCATACGTACGCATTTTTTTGCTATTTTTATGCATACGTATGCATAAAAGTTGGAAAAAAATCCATACGTATGCATAAAAATTTTTAAAAAAATGCATACGTATGCATATACGTTGCGGAAAAATGCATACAGATGCATAAAACTAAAAAAAATTATGCATACGTATGCATATAAAAAAATGCATAAGTATGCATATCATATGCATACGTATGCATATAAAAATATGCATACGTATGCATTTAGGTTGGATCCACACATAGCCCGTATAATTTGTTCTTCATTTTTCATTCTTCTTTTCTTTATTAATTAATTTTCATGTATTCTTGGTAATGCGTATTTATATATAGCATAAATTTGGCCATTTACTCAAACGTTGAAATTTTTCACGAAAACCTTTATTTGGATTAATTTTTAAAATATTTGTTTCATTTATGATTTTTATTTTGAAATTGTTTATATTTACAAGTTATCAATGTTGTGTTTGTTAATAAAAATAAGGCAAAAATTTTTAAAAACGATTGTATTGTTTATTTGATAAACGTTTTTAGAAAAATTTTTTACAAAAAGCTTTAAAAAGATTTTTGAAAAACCTGTTTTTAGAAATTTTTACACAAATATGCTACAGGCTATTTTATATTTTTTACTTAAAAAGACTAAAACACATATTTCTGAATTTCGAAGGTTTCTTATGTAATTTAGGATAACTAAATAAATATGGTAAAGTTTAATGTATATCTCGTATACTTCAAAATTAAAATATGTTAACATTTGTATATGTCTTCCAATTATTTCGATTTCTGTTTCGTTACGAATTGGTTTATACACTTCATTACCAATGACCTCCCAAGTTTTTCAGGCCTAGTTCTTTGCATAATCTTAATGCATAAAATTTTTTGCACGTAAACACAAAGTTATTTGCAACATTATCAGCTGGCGTAATAATAAATTTTTGAAACAATGTTTATTACACTTTTTTTTAACAAATCATAAGTAAAAGTATCAGTGCGCTTGTTAGAAATAATTTTTTGCCAGAAATTAATACGATTGTTAATAATACACTCAGTTCTAGCTCAAAAATTTTTAATATCATCATTATTAATTTTGTGCGTTTTGCGGTAATGGGTTAGAATATTATTTAAGGTGGTTTCCGTAGCTTTTCTTTTTTCATTCCAGTCAATATTTTAGAGTAACCTGAATTTAGTACCTCGACCTAAAAATTTTCTTAAATTACCATCATTAATTATATCTAAATCTCCAGTTATTATATGTCTATGATAATAATCTTAATATTTTGAAAATTGACAATTACAATTGGACTCGGCTAGTTTTTTCAATTCATTTTAATCTAATTCACACAAAAAATGATTATAATTACAAATGAGACCGCATACGCTCTCTAAACTCACTTAATACAATTTTAATGTTAGAAAATTTAATTATTTTAGCTTATGCAGAAGATTTTGTGAAAAAAGCAACAAATAATTGGGTTTTTTTATTAAAACAATAAAGTTAGTACCTAATTTTACAAATGTAATGAAGTTGTTATTTATAGTATAAGTTCTCACTATATAAAACACTTCGTTGTTTTTTCAACCGTAGAAACAAATAATCAATCCAAATATAACCATATCACAATTCAAAATGAATTAATAAAATTTCCTAAGTTAATTATGGTTTTCTCTGATTTTCAAGGATTGCAGCAACCCTAATTTTTCAAAAATACATATACGTAATGTACATATTTTACACACACAAAATCATTTTTATAAGATTTTCATTTCGAAATCGGTTTGTTTATGTTTATTTTTAACGATTTTAATAGTTTTAAAAATAAAAAAAGATTGTTTGCTAAATTATTTTTGCTGTTTCTAACGTTTTAGAATATATCAAGCGACTTTTGACACTTTTTTGTCCCTAATAAGACATATTTTGCTTGAAATATGGAAAGAC